>JAANQP010000580.1:0-43795 GCA_011320165.1 Fusarium protoensiforme | reverse complement strand
GGGCGCGACCATGCGGTTTACAGTGGGCGACTGGGGCAAGCTTCAGTATCATGAGTGTGGGGTGCGTTAACCAGGGGAACCTACGTAGCCGCCTCGAGCTGAATGAGCCGCCTTGTCAGCTTACTCAATTGTAACCATGATAACAGTCAACAGTCTTCCAGGCTTTCCAATAGCTGTTGAATATGCAGTATTTTCCCTATAGCAACTATAAGCAGTGTCAAAGACTGTGTATGCCTCCTCCATCATGCTTATCTCCAGCCGTCTGCTAACCCAACACTCGCCGGCACGCACAGTAGCAGAATGCCACAGTAATTGACATTCACGGATCAATAAAGCTATATCCCACTCAGAAAAAGCAGAACCAGATCTCACGTTGAAACCCTGCGGAGGCTGTGTATGCACAGCCAGTCACGAGGCTTGTTGCCCATTCAGTCGTCACTGAAGCGTGACCTGGGAATATGCAGGGATTCCATTTTTCCTTTTGAACGTGAGGTTCAGAGTGCCAGGATGAAAGGGTCTCCAAGCCCACGAGGTTGGAACGCGTCGGTCTCGTGTTCTTGCATCGAAAGACGAGGGAAGTTGGTTGTGTCGCCTCGAACATGCTACCGTTGGAGGATCCTTGCCAATGCAATGCCTCGTGTGAATTCGACGCCGTATCCCAAGTTGCGAATGGCATCATTCAATATAACTATAGCACTCGGAAACATCAGCCATGAGCAAATCGAACCGTTCATGCACTTCTCCACGAAACTTGCGAAATAAACATGGCCTCCACCAAATACGCCGACCTCATCCCACGCACAAGTACTCATCAGGTACCCCAGAGCTCCACCCCCGAGATACGCTACGGCAGAGTGAGGATCCAAGAAGGCGAACGACGGCGCGCAATCCACGGCCACCCGGAGACCGAGACCCAACAGGAGGTCAACCTCTTCATGTTCCACTCACACAGGCGCGAATACGCTCCTCAGGCCTCAGGGTCACCGTGGACTGTGGCTCCTCCGCCTATCGCCGCCCCGAGATCACCGACTTCGGCGGGTCCTGTTGACTTTCCGGTGGGTCCCGGCTACGTCACTGCGGGCTCTGACGGTCCGGGGGAAGTCTTGACGGAGCGGGACACGTGCGGGATTGATGTCGGTCAGGTCGGTGTTGGTTCTCGGGTGTTGACACCGCTCTAAGCGACATGACTTGAGCCGGATAAAAGCAGATATTGTCCTTGCCGCCAGCGGTTATACAAAAAGTGCAGGTGAACCTCTGGTCGTGATGCTATTCATACTGTGCAAGCAAGAATCGTTATCGCTCCCCGGTCGTCACTGGTGGGCCCGCTATGGACACTAGTGCGTCAGGGTTGGGTTTTGGAAGTTCATGATGCCGATCTGGTGTTGACCAGTGCTGGAAAACAAGTTCTCGGACATTCAAGCGAGTTATCTCGGTTATCTCCTCGCGCAATCGCTCGACTGTCCAGTGGTCTCAACATGCTACTTGCATGGCATCACTGGGCTCAGCAATTCATGGGCATGTCTTCTACACAGGATCTCGGTATGAGATTCCCGAGTCCTTTATACTTGGTTTCCTCCACCTCGAAGACTTTGGCATACATCTAGCCATTTATGTCATGGGTAGTTCTCTGACGTTGTGCTTGTAAAGTTGCCCTTGTTTCGGAATATGACAACAAGACTGTTGATACGCCAGCTCTCCAGCAGCAGCAATGACAATGTGACAACGTGTTGTCAAACTACATCATTTCTCTAGCCAGTCTTTATGCTGGAATGCCTGTTTTACTTACCGGCCATAGGCACCCTTTGTGATAGTTCCCCTGAGTTGTGCAACTACACCACACTGCGATAGCTCCTGATGCTATTGGCTGATTCATGTACGCCTTCTTGGGGTAACTTCTACTCGTGAGATGTTGTATTTCTCTCTTCTCGTCTAGTTGATATGTGAGTTGTCAAAAGTGCCAGTTATCTCTTAAGTTGGGAGAAGCCCGTGTTACATGCTCCTTCGACCAGACTCCCTTCCTTCGTGGTGGCCAAAGTTGCGAGCATTCTACTGAATAGTATCCATGGCGCATGTGAACTATATTGGGCCTTTTTCGTTAGCTACGTATTCCCATCTTCTTCTTGGTCACTTATGTAGTTGAGCATCGATTGCCGGTTCAGTAGCAAGGTGTCATTGAATAAAGCTCACTGACTTCTAACTAGCGCATGATTCATGCTTCTTTCTATGGAAAATGAGACTTGGTGTTGAGTAGTGCACTTTCACTTTGAATCAGTGTTTGCCTTGTGCATTTTGCAACGGTCGTTACGGTTGCCGCTTCATCGCCGTGCTCCGTTTGAGAGTGGCTGATGCCACAGCAGGGGATGTCTTCCGACTTGCTTCGCTAATGCCGTGTGACTTGAGTGTATCCTGTGGCACGTTTGTGTGTTACCCCGTGTAAGCAGGGTAAGCGCCCCTGGGAGGTCGGCCCATCGTTGGCATGTTAGATAGTAGACGTTCTGCTGAACCCCGTATTCGGGGTGATATACTACTTTAGCACCTAGGTTATTAACACGGGAGCATCTTCTGGGTGGTGTTTTAGGCGAGATTGTTTCTTGACTGCCTGGACACTCAGAAGTCTGCTTCGCCTGGCACTATTTGTGAAGTTTTGGAGGGTGGAACGTTGGCTTATTATTACTGCTAGGTAGCATGTCCCGAACAAAACCATTGTTAGTCGGCTTTTTCTTCTCTTGCGTGTGTCAGGTTAGAGTTATCTGCCGCTACGTGGTCTCTGTCCTAGGATCACGATCGTCTGGATTCCGTGTTGTACCCGGGTTTGGATAGTATTGTCGAGTCTGGTGTTTTCGCGAGATCATTACCAAGTGAGAGTCGTAGGCTTTACAGCTACAAAAAGGTCTGAAAAACCTCTCTCTCTCATATAGATTATTTTCTGTAATACCATCGCAATTAGTCACCCACACGAGCTAGGAACCACAGCTGTGCCATCTTTCGCAACGAGGCCACTGTGAATAGTATCGCGGTCTAAGAGTGAGCTACCCTAGACCACACATCGAAACCCTCGAGATTGAGAATGGAGAAGACAAAAGCACATCTTCCCCATATGCACGATTTCCTATCTTACAGAATCCCTAGCTTCCGTGTCAGGGGCAATCGAACGCCATTTCATTTACCATTGGTCATGTTTCACTGTGTGAGACACGACCGTCTCACACCAGCTAGGCAGACTTCGATTGTGCAGTTCACCTCCGAAGCCAAGGGATGACATTGAGGCAAAGCACAAACCCAGCCATCCTAACTACGGAATAGAAGATATCCGGATAGTGACGGCCCCCATCTGGCTGAGAGCTGGGCTCGGAAAACGGCTCATGGAACACAGCAATAGCAGCACAATTGTCGCCACACCTACACGTGTCACGGCCAGGATTGACCAACAAAGTCGGAGATGCAACAGGAGGGTAGCAGCCATGATCTCTCACCGACAAGAAGTGCACTAGATGTACAGCCACAAGGCGTCGTGCGATGGTGGCATTCCTGCTTAGCCACAAGCTGTGATGACCTCAGTCCCCATCCTGGTCTCCAGAATCGTCATGGCCGACGTTCTTGGATGCCACGTCTGAAACCGGACATTGAATTCTGAAGCGCCAAGTGCAAGGCAACACCAGCTTGGCAGAGGCTAAGAAAAACATGGCAGCCGGCAGACGATGAAGCAGATCCATCTGTACTCTACATACTCTGAAACGAGGCAGTGCCTGGTTGTCGCTGAGATCGGCGAGAGGGACCCCAGCGGTTTGTCCACGACGACATGTTCTTCTGCACGCTGATGCAAAACCTGGGGATTTGATGTCGAGCTCTCACCAAGAGAATGACGAGAATAGAAGGTGGGTCTCGAGCGACGTGGCTGGTGAGGGCGATCACAAAGCCCGTATCCAATGACGGGAGCTCACATTGATGGCTTGACAATGAGTGGCACAGCACAGTCTTCTCGAAATGGCTGTCGGAAGGGAATAAACCTGCTTCGAGAGACTTTATTGTTACATCGGATTCCAAGTTGGCGTGACTAGCAGAAGGCTTCGTCCCGTCGTGCAGATGGTTGTCAAGGGCTGGGGACCTTCCATGTTGGAGCAATAAGCCGGCGTGGGCAAGGGAGCGGAAGCAAGTGGGTGTGTGTCTCGTCTCATCATTACGGATGGATGCCATTGTGTTTAATTATTGACGGCCTCGGATGCTGGAAGGAAACATTAGACGGTCGTTAATCGGGTAGCTATTGAAACAAAGGGAGGGATGGCACGTAATTGACGAGGTTATCGTGCAATCCAATGTTAATGGAGAACACAAGGGAGGCAGCTTTTACGGATATTGGCTCGGGAGACAACAACATGCCTCTCAACCACCGAGTGCCCTGCCAAGATAAAGGCCCCAAGAAGGTAATTTGCTCTAGACCTCAAGAGGAAGCGTGAAACGAAACGGCTACGCCGCGACCCGCCGCCAACCCCCCTTCGCGCTCCATCTTGGCGACGACATCAGACTCTTTGACTCGAAGATGAGCAAATCATCGTCAGCACTTAAAAAGCCCACCCTCGATCGTTGAAGATGAGGAAGGGGCCCAGACCAGGCACGGCAGCGGCAGCGGCAGGAGATGCAGAATGCAAGATTGCAGATGCAAACAATAGCCGGCGGCATGACAACCATGCGAGCGAGCAAGCAATGCCCTTTCTTTGTTTGTCCTTGGCCTCGACATCCATGGCTGGCCGATTGTCGTGCATAAACACGCCAATATCGCCTACATTGTGACCTGCAGTGCGCTTCAGCCCTTCTGGAAAGGCCCGTGACTGGCGGGATGTGACAGTGATGTGATGGGTTGTTGTGTAGACATTCATTTAGAATGGAAGGGCTTGATATTACTGGGCCATGGAGGAGCAGGCATAAACATGTCCGTCTCAAGTCCACGAATCTCAAAAAGGCCCATAGTCTTGCTATATTCATTGTTGATTCTGTGCCCATATCTTGTCAATATGATTCCATCTCTCACATCTCCAACCTCTCGCCTCTTGCAGAATCGTGCGCGTGAACAGGTGGGAAGCTAAGGTCTGTTCCTGGCCCAGCCCAGCACAGCATAAGACACAAAAGAGGCTTGTCTCATGCCTGCAACAGCAATCTCACTGCCCTGGCTTCATCAGGCGTGGCCCGTCGCAATTTGACTCGGCCAGGCCAATGACGAGGACCTAAGCCCCTAGTGTTTAGGTCGGCTGGCTGGCCCGCCATCTTAGCCGTCCGACGGCCAGTCAGCGGCCACCAAGCGCCCCCAGTTCCTGCGTCGTAGGGGGCCGGGGTTTCCAAGGTTCCAGGGAGCCCTGGCCTTGCTCGTGGGACCACTCACCAAGGTGCCCAGCTCACACACCTCGAGCTGGGCTGGGCAGCACCACAAACTTTCCATCCAAGGAAACCCTGCTTCGGCCTGCCACCCATGCTCTGTTCTGGGCATTCTGGGCCGCTGAGACCACTAAATCCTGTCAGAGCTCCGCTGGTGGGCGGCTGTTATATTGGCTCCGGCCGCCTCCTCTCGCGTTGCGCAAAGGGTAATCAGCTTTCTTGCTACCGACTCTGTAGATCGATCACCTTGGCCGGCTTCCCTGCCCGTTCGTAGCAAGCGCGACCACCACAGCAACCGCTCGTCATCACGACCGTACCGCCCTCTCGACCACTGGCATTGAACGAAACGAGAATCGAAGAGTTCTACTCCTTTCATCATCATCAGTCGATATCCATTTCCGACGCGAAATCCCGCTCGAAGCGCGCAATCGTTTTTTTGGGACCGAGGAGGTTAACCAGCGAAATTAAGCCTCTTTTCCCGCACCAGCCACCCGCCTCGTCCCTAGCAACGACACCAACAACCTCGATACTCCGGACTGAGGAAAAAACCTCGATTTCGCAACATCGCCCTTTGAATACGAAGCCGCAAATCAAAGAAAGAATAAAAATCACGATCGACCTCGTACCGAATTTCCTTTGTTGATTGTCGTCATTCCTCGGTGGGCCGACTCCAACGACGACCGCTTTTCCTCGATCGCTCCCGTTGTGATTGCTCCTGGATGCACCCCTTGATCAAGGAGCTACGCATCCGCAGTCACAATGGGGTCTACCAAATTTGGCAACTTCAATGTACGCCTCTGCCGTCGCGACTTTTACATGTGCAACTTCTGATATCGTGTGCGACAGGATTTTTGCAGAGACTCGACTCTCCCAGTCTGCAATGTAGGTTCACCACCACCACCACCACCATAGAAGCCGTCGTCATGTGGAGACGAAACAATGGGCCCTGACTGACTGATCTCACAGCTTCTATCCAACCCTACCCACGACCAAAATGATCCGAGCTGGGGAGGTTGCGAGCTCAAGGGCATTCCCTTGAGTGGGAACAAGCACCTTGGAAACCTGGGATCGATTTTGCTTGCCGGCATCGCCATCGCCGCTGCTGCCTTTCTCGTGCTTCGCTCGGAAAGGAAGAGGGCAGCTGTTGGTCGAAGGTATGCTTTGACATGTTATTTCTACATGGCCTGCGCTAACCCGTATCTAGGGAAATGCAACTATTCTTGATCGGCTATATTATCATCAGTATATGCGAGATCTTCTCAGTTGGCGAATTCCCACTGAACAAGACTGCCCGAATTGTATGCTCGCTTGCTCTCGGATTCCGATACAATGCGCTGACCCTGCTAGGTTTTCTCTGCTGTTCACATTGGCATGATTACTGCCACCACCTGGGTCTTGTTCCTCAACGCTGTTGTTGGCTATCAGATCATTGACGATGGAACTCCGATTTCCATGATCCTCTTCGTTGTCTCGGCTGCCGCGTTACTCATTGGCACCGGTTATATCGCTCTCGACACCGGCCTATCGTGGACGGGCTTTTGGGACGACAGCTATGACAGCCCCAACAGGAACATCGCCATCTACGTCCTCTACCAGCTCGTCCCCCTGGTTCTGCTCGTCGCCTACTTTGTCCTGGAAGCTATCCTCGTCATCCGAATCCTTCGCGAGCTCCGACCCTTGCTCTACCTAGTGGGCGCGGCGTTGCTCTTCGCCATCGGTCAGGTCTTTAACTATGCCGTTAGCAAGTACATCTGCGAAGGCACTAGCGGCAAGATCGACGGTGCTCTTTTCCAGACACTATTCACACTGCTCGCTGTCGTCATGACGTGGATCTTTTGGTCTAGCATCACCGAAGATGATTGGCCAATGCCCGTTACCAGCACTTATCCTTAGATCAATGGCGACAACACAGTGGTCTGTTTGGAGCGGCGTTTCACGGTGGCGGCGTAAAATATCTTGGTTTCAATGTCTCTCATTTTTACTCGACGACTCTGCTCACGGTCGAACGACGTACACATGTTGATGGGAATGATTTTTGGCGGAGCACAGCGAGTCGGCATTCTTTTTGGTGTTCTGGGTCTCTGCCGTGCCCGGGAAGCGATACGGCCATACAACAGCGATTGGGTATCTAAGCCAGGGGCACTTTGCATACGACTCTCTGTTGAAGAGGAGAGGGCATATTCTTTTCGAGCCTTGCCGACAGGATTTATTGGCGGAAGTGCTTGCTGGATTGAGTCTTGGTGTTCTGGGCTGGTAACCTGCTGGCCTGACCTGACCTGTATATAGTGGTGGTTTAGTATAGATTCGACTTCGTAGTTATACCCTGATGAGCGACTAATGCATAAGATCGAATACAGATTCGATTAATACAACAAACGAATTGCAAACAAATACTGGCTGGTTTCTATTCTATGCACCTGTGAACTCTGGAGATGGTAAAATCGGCATAAGTTAGTAGGCCTCTCTTTGATTAGATGTTAACACAAGCTTGATTTTGCTATGCCATGATTGGCCCTTTCCTCAACCTTAAAAATCTTGGTAAGTGGGCCTTGACAAGGCTGTGAATCTCAATCGCAGCCTCGTACGCTTTATTTCGTCACCTCCAGGCTTCATCCACCTCATCAAATTTCTTTTGTCGTCCATCTTGTTGTTGCTTCAAACTCGCCCTCCTCAGACTTGCTACGAGAAACGATCCTCCGCACATAACCGTTCTCTACCCCCGCCCTCGACGAACCTCCAACGACTTAGGCCGCCGCAATGGCTGACTCGGATGGCGAGTACGTCGCTGACGACATGTCGGACGACGACATCATGGACCACCGCGTCACCGATGAAGACCCGAAAGGCGCCGGGGGAAAGCCTTCGCGGCCGCGTAAGAACGACCGCAACGCGACCCGGGCCTGGGAAAAGTCGAGGCGCACCTGGGAGACGAACCTCCCCGAGGAGGACCAGGACGGCCTGCTGAGCCTGACAGCGCTCGAGGCCGTGAAGCGCAAGCGCCTGCTCCGCGACACGACGCCGCTGCAGAGAGGCATCATCCGGCACATGGTACTCGTGCTTGACATGTCGTTCGCCATGGCAGAGAAGGACCTGCTGCCTACGCGGTACCGCCTCACGCTGAGGTACGCCGCCGCCTTTGTCCGCGAGTTCTTTGAGCAGAACCCTATATCTCAGCTTGGCATCATTGGCATGCGCGATGGTGTTGCGGTGAGGATCAGCGACGTTGGCGGGAACCCGGCCGAGCACCTGGAGCGGTTGAAGGGCTTGGAGGACCAGGACCCTCAAGGCAACCCGAGTCTGCAGAACGCTCTGGAGATGTGCCGGGGAGCTCTTTTGTAAGTTGACACTTGAGACTGTCACTCTGCAACCGGTATTCTGAGCTGACCCCTTCTGGAAAGCCACGCGCCGTCACATGGCACTCGAGAGGTGCTCATCATCTACGGAGCCCTGCTATCAAGCGACCCGGGCGACATCCACGAGACGGTTGGCAACCTCATCACGGACCGGATACGCGTGTCCATCGTCGGACTGTCGGCGCAGGTGGCCATCTGCGCCGACCTCTGCTCGAGGACAAACGCCGGCGACGAGTCGCAGTACAACGTGGCCATGGACGAGGTACACTTCCGTGAGCTCTTCCTCGCCGCCACCACGCCCCCCGTCACCCGGACCGCCGACCAGAGCACGGCAAGCTTGCTCATGATGGGCTTCCCGTCCCGCACACTCGTGGCCGGTGGCGACACCAGCTACTGCGCCTGTCACAACCGGCCCTTCCGCGAGGGTTACCTCTGCACACGCTGCTCCGCCCGCGTCTGCCGTCTCCCCGCCGAGTGTCCTGCCTGCGGTCTCACCCTGATCCTCTCCACCCATCTCGCCCGCTCGTACCACCACCTGTTCCCTCTAAGGAACTGGGTCGAGGTCCCCTGGGCCGACGCCGCCCGCTCCGCGGCCTGCTTCTCCTGCCAGGCGCCCTTCCCTGAGCCGCCAAAGACAAAGGCCCCCGATAAGCCCAGGGAGGACGCGGCGGGTCCCAAACCGGCAAAGGGCGTCAGCGAGAGCGGCCGCTACGCCTGCGAGGTGTGCCGGCAGCACTTTTGCATCGACTGCGACGTGTTCGCCCACGAGGTCATCCACAACTGTCCGGGCTGCCAGAGCATAGTCCAGAAGATGGATGGTGTTGTATCGGCTGAGCCGAACGGTATGGCGCACACCAATGGCGATGTGGTCATGACATAGAATTCGGGATGGAAGAATAGGGGGGCTGGGCCAAGACAATGGACGACGGTATACCCGGGAAGGCAGAGATTTAGCAAGCTGTTGATTTTCTTGTAACAATAGCTTATCACGGATGAGCATCATCATATCATATCAAACGGCCTCAAAACATGGTAAAAGGGGACGGAGAGGCGCATCAAAGGGTCAAACATTTTTGGAACAAATTTTTTTCTTCTTTATTTATTTATTGGACTGTGATAGGGGCATGAGGCCCTTCAGTCCCAGGTCAGGTCAGCTCGCATAGCCAGACTAAGCGGTAATAGACGACCATGAAATCGTAACCTCGTCGTTTTTTTTTGGACTCCCTCATCTGTATCATCCTCCAATAATCTCTCGCGCAAATGCTATGGGGAAGATGCCTCGGCATAGACAGTGCTTAACAAGAAAAAAAAAAACAGATAGTCACATAACCGCAGCGCTTGCGTGTGTGTGGTATGTTGCAGAAAACAAAATCTCAGCTCATCTACAGGTTGCCGCGCTCAGCCTGTTCACGCTCAATGGCCTCGAACAAGCTCTTGAAGTTGCCAGCACCGAAGCCGTCAAAGTCGTTGCGCTGGATGATCTCGATGAAGACGGTGGGGCGGTCCATCAGGGGCTTGGTGAACAGCTGCAGGAGGTAGCCGCCCTCGTCGTAGTCGATGAGGATGTTGAGGCGCTCGAGCGTCTCAAACTCCTCCTTGAGCTCCCAGTTGCGGCGCTCCGTCTTGAGGCGCTGGCGCATGGCGGTGTAGTATGTCGAGGGGACGTCGATGAACTCGACGCCGCGGGCGCGGAGGGCCGAGACGGAGGTGATGATGTCCGGGGTGAGGAGGGCGATGTGCTGGACGCCAGGGCCCGAGTTGAAGATGACGTACTCTTCAATCTGGGACTTCTTCTTGCCGGGGGCAGGCTCGTTGATGGGCATCTTGACGACGTTGTTGGGAGAGGCCATGACGATGGAGCTCAGGGCCGAGAACTCGGTGCAGATCTGCGAGTCGTCCACGGACCAGAAGCGGTGGAAGGACAGGCACTGCTCGTAGAAGGCGCAGGCCGAGACCATCTCGTTCCAGGACTGGTTGCCGACGCAGTGGTCGATCCGAGCCAGGGGGACGTCTGGCATGGAGACGGAGGCAGTCTTTTTGTTGACGGCGCGGAAACCAGGAAGGAAGGGTCCGGTGTAGTTCTGGCGGGAGATCAGAGTGTGAGTGGTGTCGCCATATGTGCAGATGACGGCGGTAGAGACGGAGCCGTGCTCCTTATCCTTGGTGACCAAGGGGTCCTGGACGGCAACGGCGCCCTCCTCGACGGCCTTGTAGTATACGCCCTCGACGTTGTCGACCTCAAAGGCAACATCCTTCACGGCATCGCCGTGGCGCTCGAGGTGGGCGTACATCTCCCTGAGGAGCTTCCGGTCCGACTTGGAGATGGGCTCGTCGTCGGGGAAGTGGGCTTCGGAGCGCAGGGGCGAGGTGAAGACGAAGCGGACACCATTGTTGGCGACGACGTACGAGGCAAAGTACCGGCTGCCAGTCTCGAGCCCCTTGTAGGCGATGGTCTTGAAGCCGAACAGGTTGGTGTAGTACGAGGCGGCCTGCTTGGCGTTGCCAACCCACCAGGTTATGTGGTCATATCCGGTGAAGTTGGGGGGAGGCTGGACAGCGAGGCCGTCTGCCTGGGAGAGAGCAGAAGCAGTGGCAGTAGTCGAAGGCTGAGCAGCCCGCTGAGGAGGAGAGTTGGTGATAGCAGAAGGGGCCATTGACACACAGACGGGGACGATGGAAGATGGATTGGTAATTCAAGATAGGGGGTTGGGCGTTTGAAGCTTGAGGTTCAAGTCAGATGGGGTAGATATATATCCTGATGATAGTGGCTTCGAGAAGCTAAGGAGGCTTGATTGTTGAGGGTGTTGAGATCTGCAGATACCAGCGAGATGGAGGGCATCTTGGGTCATATATAAAAGAGTTTGACCGTCAACCAGGCCCCCCGGCTTAAGACATTTTGCCATGAGGCATCAAGCCCTGTTTCCTTGACACCTTTCCCGGAAAGGCTCCGCCGTAGAAGGCATTGTGCGGCCCGAGTCACTTGTCAGGATAAGCAAGCAACAGCGGGCCAGCGTGCTGTCAAGAGAATCCTGCGGCAACACCCTAGAGGCAGGTAACATCGCCGTGAGGCCCAATGGTATCGACGGCATAAGAAAGCGATTCCGTCGACTCAACTCAACCAACCCTGGACGAGCCGCCGTGGCAGGGCCGGGGTCACGAGCGGGGATTCCGCGTCAGACGACGGTCCAACTGATATCATCGGCGGGCAAGCTATGGCCTCCAAGGCGTCAATTCTCCCCCCAATTGACCAAGCTGATGGGCGGTAGTGCCGAACGTAGTTGTTGAAGGTTGCGAGGCATCGCCCTGCGGAAAGCTCCCGGCCGAGACTCCCGCGGCGCCGCCAACCGCCCCAAGCCGACGTTGGCCGTGGGTCCGCCAATCGATGCCGCCACGGCTTTCCGGAGCGCAACCACTTGTCGTCGCCGGCGCTCCCTATCGAGCACTGCGGAACTGTCAGCAACTGCTCGGCAGAAGAACCCTGGCATGGATGGATCCAGGAATGCGGAGTGTTGGCGCTTGGGTAGATCGCCTCCCCCGCTAGAGCCGAGAGGTTCCTTGTTGATAGAGGTGGCTTATCCACTCGGCCCAACGTCGACTGTGATAGATATCTAGAATGCTTGCCCGTCTTTCGAAGCACTTGCTGCCGTTGTCTCGCATCGTATCATACCGGCTTTGCGAACATTCCAGAAAAGAGGCTTGCCAAAGACGAAACGTTGACTGAAAACAGGGTCTCTGTTCTGAATACTTTTGCGACGTCCTACTCTTTCTCCATTCCTCCTCCTCCGAGTCGCCACCAATCTCAACTTTCACAATGACTTGCGTATCCCTGAGCAAGCACGACATCAACGTCCTTGAGAAGATCAAGGACCCCGAGTCAAACCCTTACGCCGGCATAGTCCTTGACTCCTCACTGCCCCGCGATCCAAACATCACCGACGCTGGCGTGTATGAGCGGGTGGTTGAGAAGGAGCGTGAGATCATCCGCTCAATCCAGAAGCTCGAGGTCCAGCTCAAGGACCTCGGCCTCGATCGGGGCAAGGATGCCGCGGTCAATGGCTACCGAGAGTGCCTTTCGGCCATCGAGGACATCATCTCGGAGCACCCGAACTATGCCAGTGCTAGGAACAACCGAGTGCAAATCTTCAGACGGCTCTACGGAGACGCCATCCTCCTCTCAGAGACCTCGGACAACACAATGCCCTTGATCGAGAACCCCGATATGGCCGAAAAGAGAAGGGTTGTTGCCACAGCCTTGAATGACATGGATACGTCTATTGCGCTTCTGTCGCCATCCTCACCAACCGCTCCAATCTCGCCTCAGGCCGCACGTACGCTCTCAATGGCACACACTCAAAGAGCAGCCGTGTACCTCAAGACGGCAAAGCTGTTGCTGCATCGCTCATTGGACGTTGACCAAGACCTCCGGGAATCCAAGTGGGAAAAGTTGGACTTTGAAGAGGCTGCGTCTCGAGACCTTGCACTTGGTGGTCGGTATGGGAACCCGATTGCCAAGGGTCTGGCTGTCAGCGTCAACCCAACAGCAAAGCTGTGCGGACAGATTGTTCGAGAAGCGATGAAGAAGGAATACGGCCCGTCTTTTGGTGATTAAGAGTTGAAAATGGAATTAGTTTTAGAGTAGGATACCCGGTGAATAGAAGCCATCAAGATATCGGACCAGACTTGACCATGAGATGAGTGAGACAAGACATGGCGGCGTTGAATTAGGAGGACTTGGAAGGAAATCCAATTCGTCTAAATGAGATTGGATCAGTTTCCGTCCAAAAGTCAACAGTTGAATCGTGGAATTACCGTCGTGCAGCCTCAATTGTCTGCTCGGTAGTTCGGCCCTTATCCTTCTCCTCACGGTTGATTCTTGTTACAGCCGCTGAAAGGCCAATCAGAACCCCAAAGATGGGATCCGCCACGCGGGAGATGATGTAAGTCGGCGCAGCAGGCATATTGACACAATTTCTGTTGAGAAAAACTCGGAGAGACCGTAGAGTTGAGTAAGGTTGATTATTGTCTTTTCTTCTCGCTATGGAGCCTCAGTTCGTTCTGGAAGATGCCGATGGGTCACGGAACGGAAGACGGTCCCTTTGGGTGCGCACGGGCCACAATCGGCGGGCTTAGCGGTCCTAGCATGTCATGTGACTTGGCACACTCGCTTGCCCCAAATTATCCAAACCCACAAACCCGACAATTTTACTCCCAAATTCCGATCACGGTTCACGACGCCCAACTAACTTCATACCAGCACAATCCGACTACCCACCGGACAAGATGAAGTTCCTCAAGGTCGGCCGAGTCGCCATCATCACCCGCGGCAGATACGCCGGCAAGAAGGTACGACTACCCGCGACGTTGCTCGCTGCATCCTCTCGAGTTTTTTGCGCCATCCGATCAAGATAGGGCTAGGGGAGGGGAAAGATAGCTGTGTGCTTGATGGGCGGCGAGGAGGCGCAGAGCAGGAGAACAGCGATATGCTGGATGCTATCATTTGGTTCATCGCTATCAAAGACTCGGATTGCTAACTCGAATCGCTTCAACAGGTTGTCATCATCCAGCCCGTTGACAACGGCAACAAGCCTCACCCCTTCGGCCACGCCCTGGTTGCCGGCATTGAGCGCTACCCCTCCAAGATCACCCGCCGCATGTCCAAGACCCGCC
Organism: Fusarium protoensiforme; assembly: GCA_011320165.1. NCBI lineage: Eukaryota > Fungi > Ascomycota > Sordariomycetes > Hypocreales > Nectriaceae > Fusarium > Fusarium protoensiforme. The sequence continues at coordinate 29,408 of JAANQP010000580.1, read as the reverse complement.
AGGAGAAGCGAAACAAGATCAAGCCCTTCATCAAGGTCATCAACTACAACCACTTGATGCCCACCCGCTACACCCTGGAGCTCGAGGGCCTCAAGGGCTCCATCTCCAACGACACCTTCAAGGAGGTTTCCCAGCGCGAGGACGCCAAGAAGACTGTCAAGAAGGTTCTCGAGGAGCGATACACCAGCGGCAAGAACCGATGGTTCTTCACCCCTCTCAGTACGTTTTGCTGCTGTCCCTCTCCCCCCATCAGCATCACCATCACTGTGACTGCTGCTGTGGGGTGGAATAGGGCAAGGACAAACCCACAGAACCCAAGCTAACACATCGTCTACAGAGTTTTAAAAAGATCGTTTCTCCATCACGGTTAGGGAGTTGGCGGGATGTAAAGAGCATCGATTGGCATTAAGGAACCCCGGTTTTTATGGGCTCAATATCAAGTTTCTTAAAAATCAGATCTCTCTTTGCGGCGTGTGACTGTAGCGTCAAAATACAACGCGGATCGGACGGACGTGTTGGCCCCGACTGAAAGGACATCGGTGGGGAGTTGCTGTGCTGGTGTTATCTATCCCAAGAGGTCATGGCAAATGCAAACAGGCCCCGGCGACTTTGCTTGACGGTCAATGTCGGCGAGGTAGTCCAATAAAAGAAATGAAGCAAAAAAATTCACCGTCAAAATTCACATTTGTGCAACTCAACTCGACGCAACGAAACGAAACACACAAGACGAATCAACGCGACAAGGGACAGAATGATATTAAGACTTGATTTTTTTGTTGCCCATTTCATTTCTACATGTCTATGGCCAAACGCCGTCTAAAGTTACATGTCAATTAGACCTTTCGTGATGCGGTTCATGCTCGCGACCGCGACCTCGCGCTCTGCGCCCAGCTCTATGGCTTTACACTTCATAATACCTCCCCAGCCCTCAAGTCAAACAAAATATGTCAAAAGTTTCCAATCAGCAGAAAGTCCCGACCAGTCAACGTGACTATGTACGCGTTCATGCTCGGTTCATGGTGTTAAAAAGGGGGGAGAAACGTAAGGAAATAATAAGAGAGAAAAAAAGGGGTTCCTTAGATCGCCGTTCGCCCCGTAAAGTAAACGCCTCGGCGCAACATTTCTTGAGGGTTGCGAGTCCCATTGGCACCGTGCATTACAACATTCTAAGACCGTTGGGCATCGTTCATTCCGAAACGGTTCGTCACCTCGTTAGCCAGCCTGGTGGGGTCATACTCGGGGGTGTAGCCAGGAGCGAGACCTCCGAACAGGGTGAAGATGACGAAGCCGGTGAAGATGATGATGGTGAGCTTGCGGAGGATGGGCTTGCGAGCACCAAACTCGGCCCACTGTCGGTTGGCATCAGCGAGGTGACCCTTGATCTGCTCATAGCCGAGTTTGTAGTAGACCATGCCACCGAGAGCAATGGAGTAACCGAAGAACTGGAGACCAGTGACCTGAGTACCCCAGATGGCCATGGAGGCGGCAACGAGCAGGATATCCTTGAGGACACCGCAGAGGGTCAGGACGACAGCGGAGGTCTTGCCAATCTGTGGAGGGGGTTAGTGGGATTCAGTCCGGCTGCGGATTCGCGAAACATACCAGGAAGACAACAGACACGTTCAGCATGAAGGCGCAGAGACCGTTCAGGAAGAAAGTGAAGAGACCGACATTGTAGACCTCGGCCATGGAGCACTTGGGGATCTCCCAAATCAGGGCAACAGCACCGTTCATGACCACGCAGATGGGAGCGAAGTAGTACAGAGAGACCAGGGGGTCCATCTTGAAGTCAGCGGAGCTGAGCAGGCGCTGGACCATGGTGAGTCGGAGAGCCTCGAAGATGATGCCACCAATCTGGTACAAAACACCAATGGTCACGAAGTGGATTTCGCCAAAGGACGCAATGATGACACCGACAACAATGGCCGAGACGTTGAGGAACTGCTTCAGGTTGGGGGCGGAAACGCCGAGGACCCAACCGGAGATGAGGACAGCAACGGGAGTGGTGGCCTTGAGCATCTGGATGAAAGCAACCGAGAGGTAGAGGTATGTAAGGTTTCCGCAGATCAGACTCAAACTGAAGAAGATACCGATGGGGAAGACAGCACGGATGTAGACGCGAGGGGTCATCTTGACGGTCTTTCGGCCATCAAGGAAGTGAGTCCATCGGGCGAGGATCTGTGTGACGACGGTCGCAAAGGTCAAGTGGTAGGTGGTGAGGATGACCGGGTAGCCTGGAGTTTCGCATGTCAGCTAGGGGACAGATCGAGGAACGATTCGAGGGGCGTACGGAAGTTGAGGGTGTCGAGAAGCCATTTGTTGAACAGAATGACTGAAGAACTGAAACCAATCCAGGCACTGCATCATCTGGTTAGCAAGTCGCGCATCGTGAGGGTTGATTCGAGAAGGACTGACACTACGTAGAAGGTAGGGTGAATCGCGGCGCGAGCAGACTGCTTCTCGAGGCTGGGGTTGACGGTGGGAAGAACGGGAGTGGCGGAGCGAGGTGTCTCGCCAGAGACGCGGATCTTTTCATCAGCCGACATTGTGGTTGCTTTCTAGAGATGCAAAGATCTAGAGTTGAGCTGGTTGAGACCGGTTGATGGAACGGCGAGGTTGTTGATAAGAGGCCCTTGAAGACAGATTTTAGGGGGGGGACGCGCAAACGAGCGGACGGACAACCGAGTCCTGCAACGGGATCGAATTGGGAAAGGCGAGGGGTGCCTGTTATGCAATTGGCGGGGCCCTGAGAGACAAGGTCTCGAAGAAAAGAAAGGAAAAAAAGGCGACTTGCGAGCACAAAAAGCTTGACTTTAGGAGGCTTGCAAGGGGCAAGAGAAGGACTGAAGAGAAACAAGAGAGCAAGACAAGAAAATCGTCCCTGGTTCTGGAAGAAGAAGAAGAGGAGGAGGAGGAGGGAGAAGCGAGGAGGGAGTGGGAGAGGAGACGGGAGGGTAAAAGAAAAGAAAGGGATAGGCCACCTGAGGTAGGGGAGGGGTGTGGCTGTACTGTTCTGTTAGTGGACAGTCCAGGGTGAGGCGCGGCAATTAATAAAATAAAACCAAAAAAAGGGTTTTTTTTTTCTGCTCTGGAAATTGGCCTCTCACGCACGCCAGTGGCTCTCCAGCTTGGTTATTTCCAGGCTACTTCTAGGTATGGGTACGGGTGCTAGACGAGCCAACACCCAGCGCAACCCAGTTTTAAACACGAACGAACGAGTGGACGGGACGGTAGAAATTTCGTGTTGGCAGTGGAGGTGATGTACCAATACCGCCGGGCCCCCAGCGAACACGAAGCTCGCCTGGACCCGACGCGTGTTCAGGGGTTGAAAGATCCAGGGACTTTGATGGGGAGGCGACTCGTGGTTGGAAGTACCGTATACATCTGCACTAGACTGATGCTATTCAGGGGTGCAACCACTGTGAACCTTTTCCCGGCTGGAGCCATTGCCCTGACGAATCAATCCGCCCACGTTCGGAGATCGACCTTCATCGTCAGATAAGCAGAGCAGCCTGCCTAGCTTGACACCGTGCGCTGACTGTACCCTCCCCTCCGTATGGTATCCCCGAGTCCTGGGATGACGGGCTGGACGAGGAATGCAGGCGGTTGATTAGGTGGCTTCTGTCATGGATGGATAAACAACTGCGCCCCTGAGAGCGAGAGTGAGAGCCGTCTCCCATGACTGGGGCATCATGGCCAACGGTGCAATCATGATTCTATCTGACACTCTAATAGGGAGTTTCCATCCTTTCTCGCCCCTTTGTCATTCACCACCTGCATATTCGTACTCTGGTACCTGGTCTGGCGTGTCATGACCTCTCGGCCGCCCCGCGCCGGCTCCGTCAGCCTTCCAGGGAGACAGATGATAGATCTCAGGAACCTTAGCCCTTCAGCTGTCGTAGATGGCGGGAGATCTAGATGTGATCATGCAAACATCAGCAGCCAGTGGCGTGCGATCGGGAGGAAAGGCTTTTTTATGGTGAACCCGTTTCTGGTAGAGACAAGCAAGCCATCTACTCAGTTCCCTGAGTCGGAAGATGCACCTAAACCACACCCAAGGTTTCCTGCTACATTCCCGCGATGGCCTCTTGATGGATGCCCGCCCGCCCATCCAAGGCCCGATGACAAGCGCCATCGCGCCCCGTCCCGTCTCCATTTCTCTCGCGTCAAAACGTAGCGAGGCGCGTTGCATTCTTGAGCCTCTGCCGTTGGTATGGAGGTGTCCCGATGGACAAGCCAAGAGGCTATTGACCGCGGAATGGCTTCATGGTTTCGGGCCAAAGGTTGGTTTCGTGATTATGCAGGTTGTTGGCATAACCCAGGTCAACATTGCTGTTTGCCCAGTGCGAGATGCTTTCGAAAGAGCCTCCTTATACTTCAACCCAGTAGATCCCTGATTCCCGTTCAACATTCTTCATCTCACAACTCACAACTACATAAGCATCGAAGTCTTGGCACCGAAAGATAAACAAGATCGAATTCTTGCTTGTTCTTGGCAAGCAGCATTGTCCACATCTCCGCAAAACCAGAGCCCGTCCATGCGCTCTCCATCTCTCCTCTGGACTTGGCTTTCAGTTAAGCACAGAGACGGGGCCTCTCCTGGACCCATTAAATATCATGAAGATGTCATGTATATCCGTGGAGAATCAATCGACATGTACCGGTACATCTCAATAAAAGGGGGTTTCTTTCAAGCTGGACTGGGGGCCTCTCCCTGCGTCCCCCCCGGCTAGAGGACAGGACAGCTGGTACACAGATGCCAAGTGACATTCATTCTGGCGTTTATCTGCCGCAGGGAAGACAGTATCGAATCCCTCCTGAAACATCAGCAGTCATCCTCCCGTCAACCCCTCGAGGGCGGTTCAGAGGCTCAAGGCTGAACCAAGGCTGGCGTCCACCTACGAGCCTTGCCAGCCACATGCGGCTTTCATGCTGGGCCAGACTAGCGGCAGGACGATCCCGTTGCTGATCTGCTCTCGGTTTCAGACTTGAAGCATCCGCTCTCCGTTAGAAGGGCCCCAAACATCCCGGTGGACCTGGGTGCCTCGGGACGATGAGCATGTTGACCCGTTGATATATCTGGGTCTGATGACGCTCGTTGGATGACGGGTGGTGACGACGCTTTCTGCGTGTGCTCGAACCTCGTTGCTTTGCCCGCCGTCTCCCGTGTCTGTTTCAAGGTGGGTTCCATGAGCCGATGTCGCGGGAGCAAAAGCCGTGATCATCGCTCGACAACGGAGAAGAGGTCCAAAGAGAGAAGTAGCAGGCGGCCGGCCACGTACAATGTGCAATGAATGAATGAATATCCCGCCGTATGGGCCAACAAGGGGTTTGGTCTGAGCTAAGATTACAATTCTCCCTGCTATTATGTAGCTCTCGTCTATCTCGGTCGTAGATGCGATATTGAACGAACCGAGTGGCGCTGGACGGAGGCAGCGACTCGCTCGTCCAAGACTATTGGACAATGTCGGAGGAGGCTGACTTGACTTGCTGCTGTAGGGCATATCTCCCTCCTTCCAAGGTCCCCCACCCATCCATCCAACCAACGTGTTACCCCTGACCTTGGTGAGGCTGACTGTAAGCAGCTAGACAGACAGATGTGTACCCGGCCGTTGTCCGCCGCGAGAAATCTAGTGCGAGGGAGGACACGGACTGTTCGAGTACGAAAAAGCGGCGGGAAGAGCGAGGTCGTTCGAATTACTGATACGAGGTGTTTGTCCGTCCATGACGGGCAATGCCCCAACCTCAAACCAAGATGAGACGGTGACACGAGCTCTCTCGGCTAAGACGACGAGCATGGGGAACTTCTGGCAGCCAAATTGGACAATGTGACAGAGAGACGATTGGGAGTGGGCGCGACATGGATTGACCAGCGAACCACGTCGGCGAGCGTCCTGTTGAGGCCACGTTCACAGCATGTTTTGCCATGGAAAGCTGCAGCTCTAGCCCTGCCCTGCCAAAGGTGGAATTACATCTCATCTTAGGAAATTGCGGCGAGCCTTGGTGCCAGTGGATCTTTGGAGAAAAAGCGGCGGCTATCGAGCTACCTATCCTATCGAAGGCTGTCTTTTGTTTGGCTCTTGGGATGGATGGATGTTTCCAGGGCTGCGTGATAAGGATGCTCGGTGGCATGAGCAGCGATGGACATTGTTTGTTCTCTGGTTCATTGGACAGGGAGGAGGTGCGTCAGGTAAATTAACTTACGGGAGAGGGCAGCATCAGATTGAGTCCCTAGGGCTTCTAATATTGGACATTGTCTCGATGCATCTATTCGCGGAGAGACAGGCTTGGGCCAAGGTCAAGGCGGGAAGCCACTAAAAGAGCCAAGCTTCTTCCCCCGTCGGCGGCACAGTGCCTGTTGCATCTATAGCGACCGCATCGAGCCAGATTTCATGCACTAACAGAGGCCCGTCAACGTGCTATTGCTCCCCGGGCTGGGGACCAATTCCACTCATTGCTGCTGGAAATCAAGCTTACGCCAGAGAACGGGTGGCGGCGTGTGTGAGGTGATGGATAGATGTGACACTGCGGGAGCGGCCTGGACCCTTTGGAGGGAACCGTTGGAGATGGTGACGGGTTCGCAGGGAAGAGGGTTTGGTCCCACGAGGCCGTTTAGACCTGCATCTACTACGCAGTATCTATCACTCGCTATCTCGTCCATTACTCGACATCAGTCAGTCAATCTACGACGTAGTAGGAGCGGTGCCAACTCTTGAGCCACCACCACCCACCCACCTAACAAAGACCCAGGGGTCGGGGTCCAGTGTGGTGTGGGCCCCTTAACCCTCCCCTGGATGGAAGGCTCCAAAATAATTTTAGCCCCGCCATCCAAAGTCGCCCATGGTTGCGGTCAGGTCTCCTTTTCTGCCAGCCTCCACTCCTTGGTCTGCGTGCCATCACCATCAATAATATCTACAGTAACCACGGGACTTTGATCCTCTCGCTGTTCCTCCGCTGTCCTGTAAAGCTTCATCCTTCTTCCTCCCAGTCGCTCGGTTCCTGTCGGCGTCTGCGCATTTGTCTGCCTTCAGCCTCGTCCTCAAAGTTTCCCCTCCAAGAACTTTTTCGAAATCCCCCACCATGGCCGACGTGTGAGTTGCTTTTGCGCCCGCCCCTGCTTGAGCCAGCTTGATTGCCTGCATCTGCATACTCGAGCAATTGCTTGCCGCTATCTACGACAGCATGCTAATATCTGCTCTTCAACAGTAACGTTGATGTCCTCGTCATTGGCATGGGACCTACTGGTCTCGGTGCCGCCAAGCGTCTCAACCACATCGTATGCGCTCACCGCCAGCTCCCACATCCACCCTCCCAACTCGACTGACCGCACCTACAGAACGGCCCTTCATGGCTGATTGTCGACTCCTCCGACAAGGCTGGTGGTCTTGCCGGCACTGATGTCACCCCCGAGGGTTTCGTAAGTTGAACCTGCGCCGTCGTCGACCCGAGACATCGCTGACCGTCGGATCCTACAGCTCTACGATGTCGGTGGCCATGTCATCTTCTCCCACTACAAGTACTTCGACGACTGCATCGACGAGGCCCTCCCCAAGGAGGATGACTGGTACACCCACCAGCGTATCTCCTACGTTCGCTACAAGGGCCTCTGGGTCCCCTACCCCTTCCAGAACAACATCTCTATGCTCCCCAAGGAGGACCAGGTCAAGTGCATTGACGGTATCATCGACTCGGCTCTCGAGTGCCGCGTCGCCAACACCAAGCCCAAGGACTTTGACGAGTGGATCGTGCGCATGATGGGTGAGGGTATTGCCAACATCTTCATGCGGCCCTACAACTACAAGGTCTGGGCCGTTCCCACCAACAAGGTAAGCAAGGAGAACCTATCGCAGCAGATCGCCTGGGATGATTGAAGCTAACAAAACCCTCAGATGCAATGCCAGTGGCTCGGTGAGCGTGTCGCTGCTCCTGACGCCAAGCTCGTCACCAAGAACGTCATCCTGGGCAAGGTTGCTGGTAACTGGGGACCCAACGCTACCTTCCGATTCCCTGCCCGCGACGGTACCGGTGGTATCTGGACCGCCGTTGCTGAGACTATTCCTCAGGAGAAGAAGCGCTTCGGCAAGAGCGGTGAGGTCACCAAGGTCGATGCCAAGAGCAAGATCGTCCACTTCGCCGACGGCAGCACCATTGGCTACAACAAGCTCGTCAACACCATGGCCGTTGACCACCTCGCCGAGAAGATTGGCGATGAGGAGCTCATCAGCCTCACCAAGGGTCTCTACTACTCCACCACCCACGTCGTCGGTGTCGGTATCCGAGGCGAGCGCCCTGAGCGCATCGGTGACAAGTGCTGGGTAAGTTTATGTGCTCATCATGAGGACGAAATAAGACTGACAACGTACAGCTGTACTTCCCCGAGGACAACTGCCCCTTCTACCGTGCCACCATCTTCTCCAACTACTCTCCCTACAACCAGCCTCAGGCCGACGCCAAGCTGCCCACTCTCTACCTCGCCAACGGCGAGCCTGCCGAGTCTGATGAGGCTAAGGAGGGTCCTTACTGGTCCATCATGCTGGAGGTTTCCCAGTCCACCATGAAGCCCGTCGATGTTGAGAACCTCCTCAAGGAGAGCATCCAGGGTCTCATCAACACTGAGATGATCAAGCCCGAGGACGAGATCGTCTCTACCTACCACCGCGCTTTCGACCACGGCTACCCCACCCCCACCCTGGAGCGTGAGGGCGTCCTCAAGCAGCTCCTCCCCAAGCTCCAGGACATGGACATCCTCTCCCGTGGCCGATTCGGCAGCTGGCGATACGAGGTCGGCAACCAGGACCACTCCTTCATGCTCGGTGTGGAGGCCGTCGATGCCATCCACAGCGGTGCTGTTGAGCTGACCCTCAACTACCCCGACTTCGTCAACAGCCGCCAGAACACTGAGCGACGTCTCACCCAGAACTTCGTGCTGTCTCCTCCCCAGGCCAACGGCACCAAGGACCTGCCCAGCCACAGCCGCTAAGGCACCAGGCTCTGTAAATGGCGACCGTTTTTGTTCCGGGGGTGGAGGCAACTGCGTGAGCAATCCAACATTGAACGCGTTATGTGATTTTTTGAAGACATGTGCATAAGGAAACCATACCATCCAAGTGGGAAGCGACCTAGCATCTCAGGGCATGATGAATGAGGATTTAGGATTGATGATGGGAGAAAAGACGGCTGCTGGTGAGGGTTCCCAGCTGGCATGGATACAGGGTGCCGCAGGAGGGTGCGGACGGACTGGAGGTCATGATAGAGGATAGAACAGGATCCTTTCTCTTAGGATTAGACGAATGAACGGATTGTCCTGTAAACATACATAATATTACACATTTTTAAATAGACACCATTGCGTTTGTTTATTCGTTCTGTCATTTGCTCATCTTTTGGTGTTATTGACTGTTGTCATTGGCGATCGGTGCCATTTTTGGCCGACCCGCTAGACATGATTCAAGAACCTGCGGCGCGGAATGTTTTGGTGACATTGACTTTGTCTGCCACTTACATCATTGAGTAACAAGCGATCAGGGGATGTCTTGAATCAGACATGACAGAAAGAAAGCGGGTGCTGAAAGTGCAACATTGAGGGGCTTTTCCGTTTTCCAGCTGAGCACATCTAATAAAGGGACATTGACAGCAGCTAGTCACTTTTTTGTACCTACGTAGTAAGCGCCAAGTTGAATCGTCAAGGCGAGCTAAGATGTCTTGATCCAAGTGCCCTATCTTCAGCGGAGAAGGATGAAAGAAGGGCTTTTTTTTCGGTGCCCCCGTCGACGGGATAGCAGCGCCACAAGGGTCCATCTTTCAGCCGAAATTTGACAATCTACGGATACAGAGGGTTCAGCTCGAAGCCTGACTGCCCGCCTACCTACGGAGGGGGGAGCGGTAGAGGGAAGAGCTGGGGTTCTTCTGGCGCAGAGGCGCCTAGAGAATTTTTTCTAGCTTTTGCGCCTTGAGCCAAAAGAGAAGGGATGGGCAAGGTCGATGGATCCGAGGCCGGGCTCTTGCTCCGTATTGTCGGTGCCCAAGCGGGAACAGCGGCAATGGACGAGACGAGGCGAGGCGAGGCGAGCGGTGGCAGTTGCAGAGCTGGAGATGCAGCTGTACACGAGGAATTGTGATGGCGGTGGTGATAGGGCAGGCTTGCATTTGAGGTTCACGATGGTGGTGAAGGTGGAGTCGGAGGAGTTAGCACGTGTGAGGTGGTCAGTCTAGAGGACGGCCCATGGAAGCACGGATAGAAGGCGTCAAGTGTCTCAGTGATGGGCTTGCTGAACCAGAGCATCGGTAGGGTTGCTAGGGCGGAAAAGGAGGAGAGGGCAGCACAGTAGAAGAGACGGGAAGTTGGAACGACCAAGTTACAGCAGATGTCTGGTATGCTATAGTAACTTGGACATATTGCGCAAGGGAGAAATAACAAGGTTATTCGTCTCTTCTTCTAGCAAGGCGAGGTGCCCGGCCCCAAAAACCAAGCTGCCAAACCGGAAGCTACCCTTGTTGGCCTTGCATCCATCACCCACTTGGCAGGATCCTGGGACCAGGCTCGTGAACAGGACTTGGACCCTGGGTATCATCTAGAAGTCCCACCATCCATTCACCACCACCCAAGTTTTTCAAAAAAGAACAAGAAACCCTCCACTGAAACATCCCATTTACCTGCTGTTTGCCCTCGTGAGCTTGACTGGGAATCCCCCCGTCAGAAACGGCCCGTTCAGTCCGCTAATCTGCTGGACTGTTACCCAATCCGCCAATCCACACCAAAAACCAGCTTGGGCCCGTCACTTGGGGGGGACGGGAATCCACCACCACAAAGTCCACTCGCTCGTAGTCTACACCCACCATTACTACCTACGCAGATCTAGCCAATCCACCTCTTGTCGGCGACTACCACCACCATCTTGTCTGTCTCGAGGCATCGCCGGTTGGCATTCTAATTCTATCTTGTCCTCTGCGGCATCAGCCACCACCTCCGCCCTCCGAACGTCGGCAGCCTCGACCCTGCGGCTCCCCCTCACCGCGGCCCTATCGTCATCTTGGACTCTCCTCCAACGCCTCATCCTAGAGAGTCCCACCTCCCTCGTCTCATATATCCCGACCAAAGGCGCAGATCCCGCAACATCCCAGATCCTTCCCTCGCACTACCTCCAGGAACATCTGAGGCTCAAGCTTCTCTCAGACCTGTCATCACTAGATCCCGGCCCAGCTAGTCGCCCTCCAGCCCTCGACGACTCCAAATCACCTACACTACCACCACCACCACCGATCGATCTCCGAGGATGGGCGCTTCACATTCGCGTGGCTCAAACCTTTACTGATTGCGAATGCCCGCTTCCCGCTGCCTATCCGTCCTGCTGCCGACGTCGAGTGCCACGCCCGCGCGGTGCGCAGCTGTTCGCGCTCCATCATGGACGGTGTGTCCCTCGTTTCCGACGACCTCCTCGATCCGCCGCCTCGACTCTACGAGCGACTACGCCAGATAGCCGGTTATACATGGGACGAGAACCAGTTGCCATTCCACTCTTCCTATGATTACTGGTAAGTGCGCTCTCGAGGGGTGCCTCACGAGTCAACGCCAAACTACTAGTCCTCGTGCCGTCGTCACAATCTTGATTTCTAACCCACCTCAGGCATGTCTTTGGAACCCGCTTCGTCTCTCCATTCTCTCCTCCCTCAAGCTCTCACAATGCCTCGAGTCCAGGATCCATCTTGAAGCTTCATTCTGGCCGGCCATCGCCGTCGGAACCTTTTCCCTCTGCCTCGAGCGACACCATCGATTTACCGGCAATCACACCTCCAGCTTCGGTCCCCTCGAATGTATCCAACGACGCTCCTTACGTCGAAGAACAAGTCGTTGCTCGCATATCCTACCATGCCCTCCGAGAAGAGCGCGCTTTTCACATCGCCAAGAGTCTAACGGCAGACTCGGATCCTAACGGGCAACATATCGTGAAGCCACTCGATCTGATCAGGCTGAACCCTCTTCCAGGTGACCGCGCACCCGTCATCGTCGCCATCTATCAACATCCCGGTCCCAATTATCTCCTCGAGGTTCTTGACATGGGCCCAGCCTACTACAGAGCCCGTACTGTAGGAGAGACATTTACATCGCTTCGCAAGAACGAGCCCGAATTACACGACCCGATTTCCTTGCAGTACTTTCTCGATTTTGCCATCGGCGCAGCACAATGCCTCGAGGTTCTTCACCACGGTCTGGGCATGGTTCATGGCGAAATTCGAGGCGATGCGTTTCACTTCAACGCTGAAGATGGTCAGGTCAAAATACTATCATTTGGGTCCGGAATACGCTCATTTGAGCATGGCTTGACAAGTACTGGGTGGTCGAGCCTCTCCAAAGAACTAGGCGCTCGAAACAAGCTCCTCTACATTAGCCCCGAGCAGACAGGGCGAATGCCCGCAGAACCAGACAGCCGGACTGACATCTATTCCCTGGGTGTCCTGTTCTGGACACTTTTGACACAGAAGCCTGTTTTTGACGGTGACAGCCCTCTCGACATTGTCCAGGGAGTTCTCGGGCGCAGGATACCCAATGTGTCGACCGTACGACTGGACATTCCCGATGTGGTTGGGAGAATTATTCAGAAATCCACAGCCAAGAATGTTACTGACCGTTACCACTCGGCAAGCGGGCTTCGTCACGATCTGGTCAAGGTTCAGCAGTTCCTAGGCGACGGGGATTGGTTGGCGCTCAAGGAGTGGAAGATTGGAACCAAGGATGTATCGTCCTTCTTCATGCTTCCGACCATCATGATCGGTCGTCAACGGGAGCAGGCTGAGCTTGTTAAAGTCATTGATCGCGTTGCCAAGGCTCATTCCATGACTCTAAAAGGTGGTAGCAACCGCTTCTCTGACGGCTCAAGCTTATCAAACGAGGTGGCTGCTTTTGACGACATCTCGAGCGAGGGAGCGAGTTCTATTGATGGTGCCAACCGTCGAAGTGGTTCCTTTACTCATACAGCGTCATCAGACCCTAAACTACCAAAGACCACCTTTCACCCGTTCTTTTCGGATACCCAGACGAATTCTGGCGATACCATCTCATCCTCGCCATCGGGCGCTTTCCCTCGGGTTGCCAAGCCGTGGGAGAGGCACCAATCCATCTCAATTGAGACTCGCAGCCTCGTTGATAGCACCGGTGCGGAATCACAGAACCGCCACAGCCTAGTAGAATCAACCGCCTCGAGCCTTTCCAGGCAGTTGGGGTCAGCCAAGTTCCGCCGTCGTGACCACTGCGAGGTTGTGGCGATCGAGGGTGCTGGAGGCCTCGGGAAGAGCTGCCTCGTCCAGAGTGTTCTTGCAGAGGCGAGGAGACGGGGTTACTGCGCAACAGCCAAATTCGATACTGCAAGAAGAACAGCCTTTGGACCACTGCTTAAGTTATTATCGTCCCTGTTCAAGCAGGTCTGGGGCGAGAGAAATACAGAGACTCCATTTCACCAGGGCCTCAAGCAGTTCGTCCATCCTGTCTGGCCCATGCTGCACCGGCTACTAGGGCTTCCCGAGTTCCTCCTTGGCCCTCCCGAGGTCAATCCTGGGCGGCCAATCTCCTCGTCTCAGCACCTTAACCTGAACAAGAGCAACGGCAAGGCTGGGTTGAAGCGTCGTGGCTCCTCTCCGGGATGTTCGCCTGGCCCTGTTGCAAGAAATCCTAGCATCGCTTCTCAGTCATCACAGGATTTTCTCCGAGCCGGCACATCTACCAAGACCATGCGATTGATGAACATCTTCTTGGACGTCCTTCGAGTGTTCACGGCACACAAGTTCATATGCTTCTGTTTGGATGACCTCCACTTTGCCGACGATGAGTCCCTCGAGCTCATTTCTCAAATCATTGCTTCGAGGATGAAGATGGTCATCATTGTCACGTACCGAACAGAGGAATTCACATGGGAGAAGATCCAGAGCATCGTTCACCCCCCTGAAACCGACGGTATGTTTATCTCGTCACTTGAGTGTGTGTCTCCCATCTAACTGACTTTATCAGAGTTTCCCCGTTCTGGTGGCCCCCTGGTCACTCGGATCACTTTGTCAGCGCTCTCTGAAGACGACATTGTTCAGTACGTCTCGACAACGCTTTGTCGACCCATGGAAGAAGTTCTACCTCTCGCTCTCGTTCTACAATCCAAGACAGCAGGCAATCCATTCTACATGCGAGAGATGCTGAGTGCCTGTTACCGAAAGCGGTGTATTTGGTACGATTACAGGGACAGCCAATGGCACTATGACCTAGACAGACTCTTCGAGCAGTTTCAAGGGGAGAAGGACTACGATGTGCTTGACACGGGTTTCATTACGCAGAGGTTGACTGAACTTCCGGCCGCAGCCCGGACTTTGCTCGCCTGGGCGGCTCTTATTGGCAACTCGTTCTCGTTCGAGCTCATTTGCCACCTGATGGGCGGTGAATTCGATTATCACGAAGACGACTGGGGGTCATGTTGCCCGACCTTTGCACACAAGTGCTACTCGCAGGGTGAAGCCATCGCCGGTCTTCAGGCGGCCATCCAGGCCTACATAATCGTGCCCAGCGAGACGGATGACCGATTCCGATTCGCCCACGATCGATACATCCATGCGTCGTCAGACTTGCAAGAGTGCAACTCCCGAAAGATGCACTTCATCATTGCACAGACACTCCAGAAGTACTATGCCGGCGAATCTAGGCAACGAGACAGCACGGCTTCTCATATTTGCGAGGCGGTCGACATCATCAAGCGACGGATCCCAAGGCGCCGTGAGTACCGCAAGCTATTGACGGACTGCGCGCAAGCTGCTGCAGAGAGTGGCGCGAAGCCGACCGCAGCAAAGTACTACAGCACAGCAGTTGCGCTTCTTCAGGACGACCACTGGACTGAGGGCAAAGACGACGTTTCGTATGACGAGACGATGCAACTCTACCTTAGGGCGGCCGAGTGCTATCTGTACATGGGCCATTATGCGCCGGCGAGCGAAACACTGGCTACCATCTTTGCCAACTCGGAGACAGCTTTCGACAAGGCACCGGCATATGTTCTGCAGTCAAGGATATACGCCCAAAACGGCGACTCGTCTGCTGCCCTTGTCTCCCTCAAGGAATGCCTGGTCGAGTTGGGGGTTTCGGTGGATGAGGACCCAACCTTCCAGATGTGCGACGAGAAGTTTGAGCGCCTTTCCATCCAGATCCAAACCATGGATCGCGCCGAACTGGTCAGCTATAACCAGGCCGAGGACCCAAGTGTTGCGTCTATCGGAGCGGTTCTCGCCGAGACCATCAGTGCCGCTTGGTGGAGCGATGGCCTGCGATATTACAATCTTACTCTCACGATGGTAGAGATGCATCTCCAACGGGGCGCGTACCCGCAATCTGGCATGGGTTTCCTCTATCTCGCCATGATCTCTCTCTCGCGGTTCAACATGACACAGTTCGCTGTGGATCTAGGTATCGCCGCCCAAGAGCTGCTCTATCAGTCTCGAGACGCGTTCTCGCTCGCTCGCGGCTTGATGCTTCACCCGATGTGCATTGGACATGTCCACATGACGATGCCCACAATCATGGCGCAGATGGAAGATGCCGTCGAGTATGCGTCAGTTGCTGGCGACCGGATATCAACCATCATGAGCTACGGAGTGTCTGCCGTGTTCAAATTCTTCAGCAACGAGAACTGCGCAGACCTCGAAGGGTTCTGCCAGTACGGCTGCGAGGAGATTCCGAACTGGTACACTGACTCCAGGGGCGGGTCGGTTCTCATCGCCGTCAGACAGCTCTGCCGTGCCCTTCAGGGCAAGACTTGCATACACGTCGCCTCGGAGGTGATGAACGACGAGCAACACAACTCGGAGTGCTACAAGAAGTGGTTGCTTAGCTGTAATCGCCAGAGCAACCGATCCAGCATCTTCTACGAGAGCTTCGAGATGATACCCCTATACCTCTACGGCCATTATGAGCGTGCCATTGAGCTTGGGAAGAAGTGTACCGATGACCTGACCATGCTCTGGTCCTCACGCAACAGCAGGATGATATTACTATTCTACGGCTTGTCCCTTGCCGGAAGGTTGCTGCAACAGATGCAGGTTCCCTGCTCGCCCACCGAAGACTTTGCCTCGCAGGCCGAGGAGGTCATCAGGGAGCTGCGTAGCTTTGTGAGGATGATTGACGAATGGGCACTCGTCTCGGATATCAACTACCTTTGCTGGTCGAAGCTGCTCCAGGCTCAGATCGCAGAATTATCCAAGGACCACGGAACTGCCATCCAGCATTATGAGCATGCTCTGGACCATGCCACTGAGTACGATGCTGTGTTTGATGAGGCTCTGGGCAACTATCTCATGGCAGGTCTGTTCATACGACGAAAGGCACGCCGGTCCGCTCGTGCGGCACTCGTGGAAGCTGTTGGCTTGTTCCGACAGATGGGTGCCAACGGAGTTTCAAAGGCCATCGAAGAGGAGCATAGTCTTCTCCTACATGGGCCAACAAGAGGCCATCGAACTATCGACACGGGCGTACAGACTGACTTTGTCGCCGACACGACGTCGGTCCAATACCGGGCTGTGGATGGCGAAGACGGAGGAGATCTGACACACATGACCTCCAACAACATGAACATGACTGACCTGAAGGGAGAGCGCATAGGGGCGTGGCGAGGCTCAATGAACATGCAGGCTGAGCCCGGGGCAGGGTTGCCTGCTCTCGATATGATCGACCTCCATGCCATCCTGGTGTCCTCGCAGGTCATATCCTCGGTGCTACAGGTGGACGAGCTGCTCAAGACCATGTGCGACGTGATCCTCCAAACCTGCGGCGGCTCAGCGACACGTGCCGCCATAGTCGTCCAGGAGAACGACTCGGACTCGTGGTGTGTAGCCGCCAGCGGCGACCCCGAGCGGGGTGCTTCAGCTCATATGCCAGGCATACCCTTGTCAGGGACGTCACTGATAGCCGAGAATGTTGTTCTCTACTGCACTCGCTTCCTAGAGTCGGTCTTTGTTCCCGACTTGATAGCTGATGAGCGGTTCGGCAACGTCAACCAGTCCTGGCTGCAGAGAAACCCTGTTGGCAAGGGGATCATCGCCATCCCCATCTGCCATGGCAACAAGCCGCTACTGGGAGTCCTGTATCTTGAGGGCGAGCCCGGTGCCTTCACTGATCGAAACGTCACGGTGCTGCAGCTCCTCGTCAACCAGATCGGCATCAGCTACTCCAACGCACTCGCAATGAAGAATGTCGAGAAGATCTCGGCAGAGAACCGATCCATGGTGGCAGTTCAGAAGCGCGCTCTAGCCAAGGCTCTTGCGGCAGAGACAAAGGCCAAGGATGCAGAGGCGGAAGCGAAGCGCAACGTCAAGCTCGCTGAAGAAGCCGCCAAGGCAAAGTCGATTTTCTTGGCCAATGTCTCTCACGAACTTCGCACTCCCCTCAACGGCGTGATTGGCAACTCGGAACTGCTTCGCGACAGCGTTCTGGATAAAGACCAGCTCGAGATGGCAGACTCCATTCGTGTCTCTGCTGACCTCCTGCTGGCTGTCATCAACGACATTCTCGACTTCTCCAAGATGGAGGCGGACAAGATGAAGCTATACATCATCGCTTTCAACCCAGAAGACATGGTCCGCGAGGTGGTGCGGGCCGTATCGTACAGCAATCGCGAGAAGACGTCCAAGAAGAACGTCAAGATCGTGCAAGATATCAACCTGCCGCCCATGCTGATCTACGGCGACCCCATTCGCCTCCATCAAGTTCTCGGCAATCTCATTGGAAACAGCCTCAAGTTCACTGAGGATGGCTCCATCACCATCGGGGCCCGTCTCGACAAGGAGACCAAGGAGCATGCCATGCTCACCTTCTGGGTCCGAGACACGGGCATCGGCATCCCCCCTCAGCAGCTGGCCAAACTGTTCCAGCCCTTCAGCCAAGCTGACGCCAGCACAGCGAGAAAGTATGGCGGAAGCGGCCTGGGTCTTAGCATCTGCAAGTCCCTCATCGAGACGATGATGAAGGGCAAGATTCGGCTCGAGAGCGAAGAGAATGTGGGCACGACAGCATGGTTCACAGTGACATTCGAAAAGGCCAAGTCGGATGTTGCTGCTGGCGACGCCCAATCCAAGACGACGCCTCCTATCGACCGATATTCGGCCACCACTTCCCCTCTAGAGCGAGCCGACTCGCCCAATCCATGCCTGGATCTGTCCAAGGTGCCCAAGGAGCAGATCCGCATCTGCGTGGCTGAAGACAACCCCATCAACCAAAAAATCGCCATCCAGTACGTGCAGCGGCTGGGCTACAAAGGCGTCGTCGCCTATGACAATGGTCTCAAGGCGGTCGAGGGGCTCCGCCAGAAGGCCAAAGAGGGCAATCCATATCACGTCGTTTTGATGGATGTCCAGATGCCGGTCCTGGATGGCTACGAGGCGACAAAGTTGATTCGAAAGGACTCGCTGGATGCGGTGCGCAAGATCCTGGTCATCGCAATGACCGCCTCTGCGATCCAGGGCGACAGAGAGAAGTGCCTGGCTGCTGGCATGAATGACTATCTCGCCAAACCTGTTCGGTCAGAAGTGCTGAAGAAGAAACTCGACGCATATCTCAGCACCGAGGTAAGTAGAGTAGCCTTGATGGAGGAGAGGAGGACTTGAGCTAATAGCTTGCAGCATGCGCCAAACAACACAGCACAGACTCATCCAGCACCAGCACCTCACGCAGCGCCTCAGCCAGCGGCCCCGAGCCCTCAACCGAACTCAAACTCCAACTCTCACGGGCCCAACAGAACTGTCATTCTTCCGCCTCCAGTTGTCCAACCAACCCCCAGGGCAGCAAGGCCACCCACCACGGTCCCGGACCCTATGCAAGAAGAGGCCGTGTTCAATCAACCAGTTGACTACACTGCCTTGCAGGCGCAGGATAGTCCCATCTACAGCAAGGAGCATCACCCAGAGCCGTCACCACTAACCATACGAGACAGCTCGCCACACTCAACAACCGCTGCTACACTCAGCCGTGTGTCGAGCGATAGCCGCTCAGTGGACTTTGCACCTGCGATGGACGGCGCTTCTCAGCAGCAGCAGCAGCAGCATAAGCGTCTACCTCGAAAGCTTACCAAGAATAGGCGGAACAGCGAGTCAAACAGCGAGAGGCCTGCCTTGGCTGGCACCCCGACCGACAAGACCAAGGGCCTCCTCAAGAAGGCTCCCCAGCGACAAAGCTCGACAAGCCTCGTCGAGGACGGTCAAAAGGCCGAAAATACCCCATTCGGGTCGTCCAAGGATCCCAGCAAGCGCAGCAGCTTCACTTCCACAGGCTCGTCGATCAAGGACCGGCTCTTCCCTCACTAGGTTGACGGGGAAGATCCTGCCGCAGACCATATTGCGTCTGCAAGGAACGAGGCAGCGTGATCAGACAAGAAGAATCATACTCAGTTTCCTTGTCCTCGATGACACGACGATACATTGCATACCCAACCCTTTTTTCTTTTTTTCTTCCCCAAACACACACGTACAACAAGACGAAGCAGGGACAGGACCAGGCGGTCAATGAAAAGCCTCTCCTGGTTGAGACAGATTAGATGATGACCAAGAGAGTGTGAGAGCACGAGAGGACAAAACAATACAATAGATGGGACGGCAGAGCGGATTGTAATACACCCTTATTATCTGCTATTGGGCGTGCTCTGGATCGGTATGGATACTTGTTGTTCACTTGTTTATTTTCAGCGAGGAGCATTCGACAAGGACGGGCTGGCTATGGCTACAAGGAAGGTATGGTATGATGGGGCGAATGGAAAGAGAAGGGTGTGGGAGGGTGTTTTTTTCTTTCTCTTCAAATGATGCACGGGGGAAGGATTGGGAAGCAAAGGAATGATTGTGTGGCTGGTCGTTTGGGGCTGGTTGCGAGATACCTCCTTGTTGCCCTTATTCTCGTTTTTTTTTTTTTTTTTGAAGAGAGAATTCACTGAATCGGCATAGACAGCATCTTGCCCACCAAAGAATTGTTATGCCCTGTACTCTGCTGCTTATGACGGAGGCCTACATGCTTACCAGTTTGCCTCTCTATGCTTGTTTAGAGCGCAACAATCTGCCCGCCTGAGCTTGCTCGTGGGAATTCCATTCCAGCATAAAGCTCAAGCTCCTTGGTGGAATCTCTGCAAAGACCGACCGCGGGCCTCGCCTCCATGAGATGAGATGCATACGTGTTGCCCACACCCAACCAAGCCAGCCCAGTCACTGATGACGCTAGAGAGCGGACCCGTCCGGCCGGTGTGGATAATCTTTAACCATGCCCTCTTTGCAAATCTTGGTGTTGCGCCCATGTCGTGATCGCTACCAAGTAGGAATACCGGTAGTCAACTCCTGCTTCATTGGGACGGGGAGGGTGGGTTGAGAAGCAAGGCACTATGACCGCCCATGGGCTCTGATCGACAACTGCAACACGAGAAGCAAGGAAGAGGAAAGAAAAGCAAGAGAGAATGCGAAACGCCACATGGGAGAGGCACGCGCTAGCGGCCGTTGGCGACGACGGCGGCGGCGCGTGTGTGAGCATCGGCGTCCGAGATTAGATGAGACGGGTTACGTACCATGTATGTATGTATGGACTGTGCATGTACGAAAGAAGGCCTGGAGCAGCATAAAGGAAGCAATCGTTGAAATCAAGGCCGTCCGTCGTCTAAGCTGACATGATAAAGACAAAATGCGGCTCTAACGAACGAACCAACCCCAAGAGGTGCTTCAATGCTCAACTCAACTCAGCAGGTCAAGGTATAACAAGTCCCATGTGGAGAAGATGAATCTTCAGCTCACAATGTGCAAGCCCACACAGGTCTAGACGAACGAAGGGCAATGCTTGCGAGCAGGTTCCATCACGGATCCAATATAATGTGTGGATTTTGCGGCCGCTCAGGGCACAAGCGCGCGGCGGAAACGGCCCTAACCGATGGTCTTATTCTCCGTCTGGTCCTGTCATGTTTCAAATCGCTCGCGAACATGAGGGTCTGTGAACCATAAGATACGTACGTAGGTGTGAAGGCATGTATTAGAGTACCCTCTCTTGTGGTAATTCGAAACCCAGGCTTTCCGAGAGTGGCAATTGCGAGCATGGATTGGTGCCAGGAAAGGAACCGTCGGAAATTACCAGGGCATTCTTTAAGCAGGGTCGTTCACCAAGCAGCGCAGCAACCGAAGGGGGACTGCAGTGTGTCTTTGCTTTTCCTCGCCCTTCTCTTCGTTGTGTCGTCCGTCGTCTTGTTGTCCTCTTCGGTATCCATAAGCTAGGCTCTATTCTCGGTGGCCCCGTGTGTATGGCGAATCGAATTGAGCACTGCATCTCAAAACAGCACTTCGTCTAGTTAGCTTGTTGGCTGGCTTGTTTCAATTCAAAGTGCAGAACCAGCAGCGGGAGGCGCGCCAGGACGGCACCAGATGACGCGTGTAGCGTCAGGGCCCTTCTCGTCAGTCTCATCTCTCGCCTCTCGGTGGGAGCCTGTGTCATGTTCTGGCAATACCCCCGCTGTGCCTGACGCAATCGTTGGCTCCCTCGTTCCCTATGCAGGCAAGACACCAAATTGCCCTCGTCTGAATGGAGCCGCTTCCCCGGCTCCCATCCCATCCCATCCCTGGAACAACTGTGAATCTCTGGCGGCCGTCGCAGCCTCTTTTGCCGATCACTGCGCCATGGCTTGCCTTAAATCTTGGGGCTCGTGGGTTCTCGGACGATAGACACATGTCAGATGGGCTGGGGAGCGCTAGCAGGGGTAGCCATTTTGCTGATCTGGATCGCCCAAACCGATGCCATCTTCTGATTGATGACGAAGGGCTAGATGCTCAATTTATCCTTGGCTGTCCGCGATTGACAGGAAGCCCCCATGGTTCGGTTATCGAATTTGCTCCCAACATACGGCGATCTGCTACTAACCCTTTCCCGAGTGCTCCAACGAGAACAGCATGGGTATGGTCTGCAACCAAGCCAAGGCGGCTTGTTTCCCAGTTTCCATTGTAGGGTAGCAGTATGCAGACGTAACTCGTCAGGCCTCGTTTTGTGACGACATGACGAGCATCGTGTAACAGTTGCTTGGTGCGGGCAGCCGGTCATCACATCCCGTCGGGATGTATGTAACTGGACATGATCTCGGTAGGCTGCCGCCAAAGACAACCTGGGCTTCGTATCCCGAATTAGGTAGCTGTGAATCGACCAAGGTTCTGGAACAAGGCCTTCGTTACGGTTAAAGATCAGGGCCCGAGATGAACTTCAGATGACCCTGTTCCCCGTTGGGCTTGATGAGAGGACGAACGTGGCGTGGATGCGTGTGGCGTCGCAGTGCCGTAGACCATCGACTGGACAGACGGGTCATAACCAGTACGCAGTACACCGCCATTGCTGCGCCATTTGGGAGCTGAGAGATCAATGCGGCAAACATTGCGTTAGGCTGTAGGAAAAGCGGAATTGTCTCTGGTAATCACCACCAAGGCCTCGAAAAGGACGCTACTTGATGAGGTCGAGTCTAGACCCGCACCAAGATCGGAACAGTTAGATCCAAAATCGACAAGGGTGCCATCGGTTTGGGCCGACCACGAGGTTAGTCGCTAAAGCTAGTTGCCGATCTATCAGCTCATACCGCGCCCACGAGTTTCCAACCTGCCAGACCACAACGAATAGGAGGGGCACATGGCGTGTGGCTGACAGAGCCTGCTGCGAGACCTGAGCCACGGCCTGGAGCCTTAAGGTGAGGATGGGAGATCTGCGAAACAAGGTCGGCAAGGGATCCTGCGGGCCAAAGGCGGCTGGTGAAGAGGAGCAGATGCTGCAACAGTAGCAGGAGGAGACCCTTCACCGCCGAATACAGCACACAAGGTTCCGGGACACCGAGGGAAAAGAAAGCAGTTGCCGTCCATTACGCACTGCAGTTCGAATAACAGGGCCGCCCCTGTCCAGAGGAAGGGCTAGAGACGAGAGGCAGAGGCTGACAACGGGGTGTGACCTGGTAGATGCATGCCACGCCAGCCACACGGCCTCAGCGACGTGGAGTTGGGATGTAGCTCCTTGGTTGGCGCAGCGCGTATACTCAGTGCTGGAGGTAGTACGTAGGTAGTTGCTGGAAGCGTGAGCTTGGAGAAGCCAACAAAGGCGCCAATCCAGACGCATCCCAGACACCCAGGGGCCGCAGCAATGGGACCGCAAGACCAAGTCCGCATAGTAATGTTGCAGTGGTTAAACGTAGCCGAGTTTCGCATCATGAAGACGAGTGCCAGCACCGAGGCAACACTGACGTTTCGTCTAGGCTCGACGGGAGATAGACTGCAGGGAACGGAATTGTTGGTGATGGCACGGTTGGGGCAAGAACGGCACCCCTCAGCAGGGCCAGATGTGACCAAGATGTGCTGCATTTTTGGCAGCGCCAACAAGAAGGGAAGCTGTGGGCTGGGGGTTGGCGTCAACATCGATCCTATCAAGGCGTGTCCCAGGGATGGCAGATTAGAGATCCACGGGAAGTCCATAGAAGGATCAGCGCATCTGACGATGGTGGACGAGGGTTGCGAATTGCGGCCGGGAAGCTCTCGCTCGGGATGAGGCTACTACATACGTATGTGGTAGTGTGACGAACGAGTTCCCCGTTGTATCGTGCCGCCTTCGCCCCTCCCAAGTGCGTGCCCTACGTAGTAGGCTATTAATGTCCTGCAGCTGCCTGGGATCGGTTGCGTGCAAACGGTTGCAACGAGACCAACCATAGGCGAAACCGAGAAGCTAAAAGCGCTGAGCTGAAGACCAAGAGTGGGAACTCGGTGGGATTTGGCGTGTGCCGTTTACTTGTGGTTCGTCTGAATCCTGGAATCTATGCAAGCATGGGGCTGGGACAAGAGTAAAAGTGACAGAGTGGGGGAGGCGCCGCAACAACAAGAGAATGGATGAATGAATGGCAGGAGACCAAAAGCAAATGAGAAAAAGAAAACAGGCGAGAACGAGAAAAAGAAAGCATCAAGGCTCGTGTACAGTACAGATGCCATCCTTGACGGCATGGATGAAGGAGAGAAAAGCATGGGCATCAACCCACCTTTGGACCAAAAGAAGCAACTCCCACGAGGGGAAGGAGGGGGGTGGCATCGCGTTTCAGATGTCCTGTTTTGACAAGGGGTTTCCAACCGGCAGGTGCGTCTCGGACCCGACCTGTCTGTTCAGCCTTTGATTGGTTGCCCAAGCTCTGGCAACGCCGGGACCCCTGGTCTTTAGCTGGCCGCTATCCAAGGTTGGGTGCATCTGTGGCTTTGCAGAGCTGGAAGAGAGGCTGGTTCTGATCTCGCTGATTGGTAGACTCCATGGCCGTCTCTGACTGGTTTTGCCCCATGCACACGCCCCGAGGCTTGCGGCTGCACACCATAAGAGCACCTCCGGCATGGAATTCAGTCCGCTGTAATTACAGTCATCGTGAGCCTGGTGACCCGAAGAGAACCCCAGCGCTGCGTCAACCAGATATCACAGAATGATTTCGGTTGCTGACCAAGCCTGTCGCCCTCGAGGCTCGTTAGCCAGGTAGCCAAGTTCGCAGCGTCTGGAGCCTCACTTACACTGGACGCTTCCACGCGGTGCCT
Source organism: Fusarium protoensiforme (assembly GCA_011320165.1). Taxonomy (NCBI): domain Eukaryota; kingdom Fungi; phylum Ascomycota; class Sordariomycetes; order Hypocreales; family Nectriaceae; genus Fusarium; species Fusarium protoensiforme. The sequence goes on along the minus strand of JAANQP010000580.1, from coordinate 4,850 downwards.
TGAAGCACCATGGACCGTGCACTCATCTGCGGATGAATTCCACGGCTCGGAAATAGAGAACAAGAAAAGGAAGCGAATCCTTCATCCTCTTAGCCACGGTAAGTGTGCCGACGTGCCATGACGATGGTCACAACGATGGCGACAAGGGTTTTTCCAGGCGCTGGGTATACCCAAATTGACATGCCGATTTCCGCCAGAGGCTCAAACAGGCGCCCATGTGACCCAAGTAGGGAGCTTGGTCACGAGTTCCATTCGCCTCGTACTGATTATCAGCCGTGGTAAGCAAAACAGTCAGCTTCAGTATGGATACTTACTTACCCGGCATAAACTGGACGGCCGGATACAGCACAAATTCTCTGTACCACCTGTTCTTGGAGGAGGCTAGAGGAGCTGACGTTTGGGCCCAAGAGACTATTGTAACACGGTGATACACTGAGTGGTATTATGGAAGCCCTCGAGGTCTTGGTGTAACTGCAAAAGGCTACGAAGCCTCTGAGTGTTAGTCCGGAACCGGCTCCCAAAATGTCGTATTGCTTCCCACTCCGTACTTTCGTCAGGCTTTGATGCTGGAGCCTGCGCCCTCACGCTCTCGATGCTCGGAACCCTGCTTGAGTTGATAGGTTATGCACCTGCCGATGCATCACTCAGCGTTGCATTTGCCCCAGCTCTCCAGTGTCCCAGGACGTAACCGGTAGTGCCCGCGAGCGCAAGCATGAGGATCTCCATCCCTGGAATGCTGGTCTTCGAATAATGACGGCCACGTCGTCAGGGACTGTGACTCGACTCCCAACAGCAGGGCAAATGGACTTGACGAGAACGAATCCCTGTTGTCTCTGGACGAAACAGACAAGACCAAGAGCAGGGTGTTCTTGTGCAGATGCCTGCGTCGATATTCAAGACATTCAGTCGTCTGATTTTCTCCGGACGATCGTACCCATCAGTACCGCGGCGCCTTGTCTGATCTGGACGGTCCAAGTTCACTGGCCGATGGGACCCTGCGTGATACGGATACTACACAGATTGATCATCCTTGCCGATGGTCCAACGTGGGCTCGAGGGGGCGCTATTTCCGACGAGATTTGGTCTTGGGGCTGATGAAAGAGGCACATCAAATCATCCTCTAACAAATCGAGGCCCTGTTGATCGTCGTCCGCCCCCGCGACTCTAACCTTGACCTGGATCGTGGCGCACTCCCGGCAACCGGCGAATTCTAACGGCGCAAGAAGGGCGGTAACCGTTTAGAGAGGGTGGGGTCTGAGAGTGGGGCGCCACTGACCTTGCTCATCTTTGCCCTGTGATGACGATGACAAGGGTTCAAAGTCAACATGAAGAGATGACGAGATGTGGCCGATGGTCGTCAGATCAGACAGGTTTGGATGCTTCATATGTAGAGAATGAGGTAGAGATTTGGTGGGATGATGAGGGTTGTACGTGGCCTTTCTCATCCACAAATCGATGGGGCGAGAGAAATTCCAAGCTGTTGTTGTTGGGTTGTCTCTTTGTTGTGGTTGTGATCACAGGCGATAGGACGTTCTTTACCAGGTATGTAAATGAACGGATGGTCTTCGCGGGGCCCAGAGAGCACCACTTAGAGCCCATGCTCCATCGTGCTCTAGACGAACCTGGCGCCTGTGACTGTGTGGCGGTAGGTTCAACGATCAACTTGGGTAAGGTCCCGCCCATCGCTCGAGAGAGCATCCCGGCGACGGCGACGGTGGCTGGCGAATCTGGATCGCTCTCTGCCGTCTAGAGCTTGTCTTTGACTGCGCTAGATGACCACAGGAAGACGCAGCTGCTCGGCCAATGCATCATGACCAACCTAGGCATCATTAATCGAGAATGGAGGTGAAGCTGACTAGCCAGGCGGCCAAGCCAGGCAGCCCCGAGGAATTGAGGGTACAAAAGGGCAAGCGGTAGGGCCAAAAGGGATCTGCAAGCGCTTGACCGTTGAGGATGACGATGGATGATGTTGCCACTCGAGATTCACCAGACAGAAGTTGCACCGTCGCCGTTCCCAGTGGTCCGTGAATAGACTTTTCCCTAGCCAAGGGCCATGAGTCGACAACGTTGAAGGCTGTCGATTGGCGATTGCCTGTCTTGGGTGCCTGATCGACTCTGACGTGAGTTGTGTGAGGCCGTTGCCGGTGTAAGTCGCCAAGTTGGGCTCCGTGGGTAGATTTGCCAACAGACACCGAGTAGAGAAGTGCGAGAGCGTGATGGAGACCCGGTAAATGCTGCCAAGAGATGAAGAGAGCAAAACAACCACGAGGCTGATGGATTTCTCAATGGATGGAGACCTTGACTTCCATTCCAGGCGCCACTGTTGGACGGAAAGAGCGGTTGAGGAAACTTGCTCATAGCCCGCCTACCTAAGCTGGTAGAGGTGGTGTAGAGGTGAGGAAGGAAAGAATGGTTCGAAGCAGTATGCCGACGGCACCTGCCAAACGAGGCACCTACCTACCTGCCCAGGTAGGTACTTTAGGTAGGCACGAAGGGAAGGGCCACAGCCACGTCTCCTTGGAATAGATACCTACCATCTCCAAGAGCCAGAACCCATACCGAAGATTGGAAAACGCCATTCAACGATGGCTTCAATTTCATATTCCCGCTCGTCTGGTCCAATTTCTCCTCTGTCATGGACCCCCGTCGCACCCGAAACAATAGACCACAGCCACAGGCCCTCGCACAGAACGACACAGGCGCAGACTCGCACGCCCCTCCCTCTTCCGCATCTCCACAAGCAGCTTAAATCCGGCTACTAACCCACGATGGGAAGCGCGCTTGGTGGAACCGTTTCTCGCAGCCCGCTCTTGGACCACTGCTGAGATCCATCACTTGCCCACTTCCCGTGCCTCGATTAAAGTCGTGCCCAATCCTTGTAGTACATGGCACAACACGAACTGGTCGAGCTTCTTCTTGGGCCCCAAATTCTCACCTCCCTCCCTTGGAGATGCTGTACCGTATTAATTGGATGGCTTCATAGTTATGTATGGTTGGCCGGCATCCAATATGGGTATGCTATGCAACCGCACTTCTGGCTGGCACCCTCCACGAGTCAAACATGGTCCTGCTCAACTCAGTCTAAATCGCCGACATCACCAGCACCCCGGACTGGTTGGGCAACTTGACAAAACCCTTGCAGAGCTTGGATTCGAGAAGAGAAAAAGAAAACCCGCAACTGACCAACAGCAGGTTAATACGAGAAACAGACGGGAAAAACGTGGCCGCTGAGGCACCCAACCCGACACAGCCAGAACACCTTGGCCCAACCAGATGCCTTCAAATCATCCGTCATACGCCAGAACGGCCCTCTATCTGCTGCACTGGATCGAAATCCTAGGCGCAGACGGGGCTTTTTTCAGCCCTCCATGTTTACGAGCAACGACGCCATTGACGATTTTCTGAATTGCCGCTCATCTACCGAATGTGCTTGCAACCTGTCTCACACTCCCCGCTGCGAGTTAACTCGAGACGGGAAGAGTGCCTGACTGGACAAAGGTGCTCGGAATAGGGTTTTGCCTCATGGCCCTCTACCTCATGGCCTTTTGCTCTCGAGAGCTGCAAGGTAGGCAGGGCTAAGCACGAACGAAAGCTTAACAAGAGACAGGTTGTGCAGCCATCCCGTCTCACCTGTCTAGTTTTACTTTTGCCCAGCTCTTCCAATGTCAACTCGGGAGCTGCACCAACACAAGACTCGACGAAGTAGTTACTCAATCAAGCCTCGATGAACGAATACCTACGGATGCCAACCCAGCAGCTTCACTTACATGCACCCATTAGAACATGGGAGATGCGCCAGGCAACTTGTTCACGCTCTCGCTCCGCTTCACACACTCCTACACAAGGTCGATGGTGCACGCCCCTCCCTGGCTCCCGATGCCCCTCCACTTGGACTTGATCCATTCATCCATCCCTACCCTCGTCCGTCCCACATGCCTTGTTGTTGGCTCTCCGAGTTCTAAAACCATCCACACTTGACTCTGGCAACCGAACTGGGCTCTTATTCCTACCTCAGCTCCAAGAGTCGCCTCAGCCACTTTTCCCTGCTATTCTGCCACTACCACTACCACCACTGACCTTGACCCCTGTCCCAGTCCCGGTCCCCATCCTCATCCCAGTGCTCTGTGGCCGACACCACCAAGCCAAGTCCCTACCATGTGCCTAATCTGTCAAATCTCTTTCTGATACACGCTTCTATCCCAAACCTCCAAGGTAACCTTGCCTGGCCTTGCCTTAGTGAAATAATCCAGGCACGCTCGCTTCTCCACACTGGCACGATTTCCGCCTCGGCCCTTGCCCTGATTGTTGTTGATGGGCGTGACCCGGTTGTAATTGCTGGCGTTTTGGCCCATTGCCCGCTGGCTGGCTGTCAAGGCCGTCTTGTTCGAGAGCCCTTGGCTCTGGCTTTTGACCCTCTTAGACTGACCCTCCCCGGTCTCATCCCCTGGTTTGCCGGGGAGGGCTCTCACCAAGGCTTTTTCTCCATTCGAAAGCTCCGGGAATCTCTTTGATTGCGAATCTAGCCAGCCAGCCAGCCAGCTAGCGAGCGAGCAAGCCGAGACGCAGGTCGGAGGAGGATACGCCAGAGACGAGACGTTTCGGCGGCCGGCGCTTGATGATGTGCGTATAAGCGGGTGGTGGGCGTGCGTGGGAGTGTGCGTGTACGGGTGTGCTCCATTCTCTTTCCACCACCTCTCTCCACCTACTCCGATCCTCACTCACCTTCGCTCAGCCCTCTTTTTTTCCCTCTTCCCTTCCCTCTCATCCATCGTGGACTGAAGATCATCCTCCTCATCCTCTCCTCCCTCCCTCCCCCCCCCCCCCTTTTCCCCCCCCCCTCTTCCTTCCCT
>JAANQP010000579.1:0-36923 GCA_011320165.1 Fusarium protoensiforme | reverse complement strand
GAGGGAGAGGGGGAGGGTGGTTTCGGCTGTTGGCCATGGAAAAAAAAAAGGAAACCTGTCGGACGGCAGTTGTTAGGTATTTGTTGTCGATGCTCTCTTTTTTTCTCCCAAGAACCGGGTTATTCTATCTATCTAGTCTACAACTCAGATGGACCCTCTTTCGATAGCATAACTAGCACTGTTTCTAACTCTTCCAAATGCTGCTCGTGGCCAAAGGTGGTGTAGTGCCACGTATCTCGCCGAGCTATGTTTTCTTCTTTTCAGCAACCCAACCCCTCTGAGACAGTCCGTGCGAACCGCTTCACAGCCCGACAACCTTGCCCCCCATGCAATCATGTACCTCGACCAGGCACACACGATGCACTCATCTTTACGTGACCCTGTCTTGCCACATGAACTGAAGTGACCCCCTCGGAAGAGGGCCCTGCTGGGGGTCCAGAACCAAGCCCCTTTATCCGAAACAAATGACTATTCATAATGCTGACACGCAGCACGTCTTGTCTCTGCCGCTGCAAGTCCGACCAACCAGAAAAACTGCACCTTGATGCACAGTCAAAGGTCGGGGAATGAATCCGATATCCCCTCTGCAGATTTGTGTAACTCGAAACCAGGCTCTAAGTGATCAGGGACAACATCCAGAAAGAGGGGAAACATCTCTTCTCAGCCCGCAATGCAAGCCACATGACATATCACTGCTTCCCCGAGTCCACCAGGTGCCTCGTCTTGACTCTTCCCAGGTATGTAGTTGTTGATGCCAGAGCCGCCTCCCCGCACGGGCCTCACAGCGGAGTTGTGAGCTCTCTATCCGAATAGCTACGCAACTGCTTCATTTTCTTGACTCGCCGACCGTGATATTTAACTTGTCTGCTGTTTCTTGGGTTGAAACCTACAGCTAGGAAAACCCAAGATCGTGTTGCCGTCGAGCCATCATGACAGAACTATAGTTGCAGTGACTTCACGTTGACTCGGGGACTCGGTGACTCGGTGGTATGCCCTTGCATGCAAGTGTGCAATATACAGTACGCATATCAGAGATGTAGGGAGGGCTGCGTGTGACCAGAGCATGTCTGACGCCCGTTGAGATCAGTTTCAACAATACGAATGTCTATACAAGGTTTTCCCAGAGAGCCTCGTTCACCTCTAGGTCATCTCCGTAGACAAAACCCCGAGACACAGTCTCAGCCCGAGACATCAACACCAGCCGCTCCATTTCGGTGACCACTTGATTGCATAAAAGCACCCTGTCAGAGTGAGTCAATGTCAACGGTCGTCTCCAGCTGCGCAGCCTTGTTTGTGGGTTATGTGCCTGACACTCTCCACTCTCGCATGTCAACTCTACAACGGAATACAACCATCTCCTCTCGCCAAGGATCTCGATCTCTGCTGGCTTTTGCCGTGGCAGACATCGTGGAGCCTGGTTTGACGAGTGACGGGTCAGATTAGAGGGAAATGACTGATTCTCGGTCATTCACAGAGAAATCTTGCAGGGTGGCCTCATGCAGTCTCTACCGATGCATTCAATGTCTATGACGAACCGCTGGGATCGGCAGTCGAGGCCTTTTCCAATATCCTTGATGTATCATAATGTGGTGGCTATTAGAGCGCCATCCTACCAAACCCGGCAGCTGAGCAAGAGGAGCAAATGCCAGCCTGCTTTCATCCCCCGATCAAGCAGACACGCAGCCGTCCTTGCTGTCCTCGATGAAGATGCCACCGTAGATCAACCCCTCGTCGAGATCACTCTCCTGGAAGCCAGAGTTGACGACATCATCCGTTCCAGTAGGCTTCTTGAGAATACCAATCTGATACTGGCCTCGTCCAGAGTTATCGTTGGAGATGGGCTCCGTAACAGCTCGGAGGGGCTTGCGGCCCTCCGAGTACCAGGCTTGAATGGTACTGCGACCGGTCAGCAAATGAACAAGGAAAAAGAAAGGAAAACCTTTCGAGTCTCAGGGTGAGACACATACTTCTTGTCAAAGTCGAGCGTGATGGCAAAGTTCTGCCACACGTCCTTGACGATAGGTGTGGACCAGATCTGCTTGTTGGTGCGGTCCAGGAGCTTCCAGGTGTCCTTGGGCAGGTCCTGGCCAATGATGGTGCCGGCTTCAAAGTTGAACTGGTTGCTCGAGAAGTCGGCCGCCTCATGCCAGACATTCTGTTTCCGGGGGTCAGCTCTGTTGACTTGCACTTTCTGTGTCATTTTTTGTCTCACCAGGTACTCATGGCTGAGGTTGAGAGGCCGGCTCTCGTCCTGCAGGATGCTGAAGTGAAGTGTCTTGACGCCTTCAGAAGCAGGGCTCTTCTCGTTGTCATCCTTGGCAAACTGCAGGCCGGCACGCCGGAAGCCCTTTTGCTGCATGAAGATGCTCTCATCGCTGATGGTGACCTCGAGGGGGACAGTGCGGGAAGCTGTATCGAATCGAGATCGGGGCGTGTTCTTGGGGAGGAGGAGAATCTCGGACCAAGAGATGTTGTTCCCCTTGACAAAGCCAGGGTTGAAGGGGTTCCAGCCACCGCCGTTCTCAGTGTCAAAGTCGGTCAGGGAGGCATTGGCGGGGACACGGCCGTCAAAGACAACGGCGCAAGAGTTGCTGGCCTTGGAATAGGCGTGGAGGCGGTGGCCGAGAGGTGTGGCCGAGACCACGGAGGAAACGAGAGCGAGGAAGGCTGCGGCACGCATTGTGAATGATTGTGGGTGATATGTACAAACGAGAGTAATGAATGAATGACAAGAAAACAAAACACTATCCAGTAGTGAGTGAGCTGAAGAGGATTAATTGATGAGACGCTCAAGAGACAGAAGACGTCTGATATATATCCTCCCTCTCATGCTCATCTACCGGCTTCTTCGGTAGTTGCCAAGCTTCCGAAACATTACCATTACCAGCTGTGTCATCGTATACGGCACAATAATAACCATCCCTTACCAATCCGACCAGAAGTCATCACCATCATTGGAGGGAAAATAGCTACCTTTTGTACTGAACCTGTGGGCCGGGACTGGTGATGTTGTATCTGAAACGGGCTTCTAGAAGCTAGAAAAGCTTAAAGGTTGCACTTGGCTCTAAACAGACGACAAGGTTTAATTAAGGAACCGCTTTCAGGAACATGACAGGCTCCCGAGGTTCCGGACCTGGTAACAGAAGAAACACGGGCCATTTCATCATCTTTTCTTGAGGCGGAGATGGTTTTGTCATGGAAGAACCCCTCAAGCATCAGGGCCCATTATTCGTAACCACCTTCCTTCATCGTCATATCACTAGTTGCAGCTGGACTTCCGTATCCCCCGAAAGCCGCCGGGACTGCCCGTCATCTTACGCTCAAAAGGCCCGAGCATACCAACCCTACGGCGCCTCCCGACCGGCCTCGGGTCACCCGCCCGTCTCGGTCCCACAATCACGGGCCCCGTCCGGCGCTCCCGACCCGGAGCCCGATCGGAGCAAGTCTTGCGGGAATACCCACTACCCTCGTGGTAGCAGTAGCAGTGACACTGACAAGCTTCCGGTTTTGCGCCATGACAGACGCTATGCCACGCCTTCACGAGTCAAACGGGCATGCCATCCTCAGCATTAAAGTTCAGTCACGAAAGGAATTGTCCACCATGTTGTGTCCAATCCAAACCTTGAGCCCGCCACAGCCGCCCAAGTAGACTATCTTCACACCCTCACCATTGTCTCCTCCGACATTGCAGTAGTGTCCTTCACGAGCATCACAATCCCCCATTCAACAAGCAACGACGATCCCCCTCAAAAACACGGATTTCCCAAAAAAAAAACCTGACCGAGCATCAGCAACCTCCGGGGAGATGATCCCCCACGACCGCCTCCCGCATGCCAGAAGAAAACGCGGGCACGAATCACCTTGGCTCACCGAGGACGCCCGCTCATGTCGGCATCTCCCATCCGCTGACCGGTGTGTGCGCCAGCACTGCAGGCAAGGGCGGGTTGAAATGGCAAACTTGTGTGAAATGAAGAGAGGGGGGAAAAAAGCCTCACTGAGAATGTTGTATGCCGTCCGGCACGTCCTATCCGTGACGGTGCAGCAAATCCTACACATGTCACATACATGGATATAGGATTTGCTCTTCTTCCTGTGTGTGTGTGATACTGCATGCTGGCTTGCCAGGTGACTGACTCCAAGGTCCAGCCATGTATTTGTAGATTACATCAAGCTGCACAGACTATCTTTCGACGAAGCGTCAAGCTCGCAGTTTAGTCAAGCGCTTGGATAAGGAATTATATGCTTAACGCTGCGGCATGATACATGACAAGATGGGACGAGCTGCTGCTCTTTGACACATGGTTGCTTGGCTTCACGCCCAGGCGTTGTATCTCTGCATTTGCATCCTCACTTCACTCCCCCTTCAAAAAAAAAACATGGATTATACAGCTTCATTTTCAGCCCAGATGGCGTCACAGAAAAGCAGGCTGTAAACACCTCAGATAAACATAACCAGCGGTGAGTCATCTACTCTTTCGTTTAGCCGCATGTTCCCTCGATTCCGACTCGACCAGAACCCTCCGACGTCGCCCACCACGACCCGTCAACACCATCACCATGATATATTCCGACAGCTCCCTTGTGGGGAGACACGGCATGTCGCGTGGGATGCTTTCCACCCACGTATCACCTTGATTCCACCCACTCCGTTATCCTCTGCGAGCAGACATCCCAGCCCACCGTTTTGGCGCAACTGACACGCCACAACGCGGTATATACTCCTCCTCGGCAGGCCAAAGCACCTGACAGGTCGACAGGCATCACCGCCCGGCGCCGAAGAAGTATCACGGATGGCCCGAGAAAGCCCCTTTTCATTGACACACATACACATACACATACACATACATGCAAATTTGGATCAAGAACGCAACTGTCTATTCTGCTGATTCGCAAGACAATGACTGACGGCAATGCCCAAATGTCCCAATACTTGTAACTAGCTCGTAGTATAAGCATAATCAATCTTGAAAGGGCACTTCTTTGCATCCAAAAAGAAAAAAAAAACGTAGCAGGACAAACAAAGGATGAATTGATAACCCCCCAGGTCATCTCCATCCCAACTTTTCTTTCCATCTACCGGGACAGTTGACCATGGTATATAGTCAACCCTCGCCAGATTCCCAAAGAAAAGGCACAAGAGACTGATGTTCGGGGATATTAAGCCTGCTTGCTTCCAATTCTGTCCTCCGTATCCGTTGGTCCATAGTACAACGTGGTGGGCAAAAAAAGAACGGTTCAAAGGCAGTTCCAAACTGCAACCGTGTGTTATGTACAGTTCAGACTAAGTAAAGAGAAACGACAGTGAAATCATCAACTCCTGACCATGCGGGCTGCCCAGCTCCCCAGTCCATGGTCCTCTCCCCAACGCCCTTATAGATGCATGCAAATGACAAGCAGCGCAGTCAAAGAATGCATGCCCTCGTCCGAGGACAGCTTGTCGAAAGACAAAGGAAAGAAATGAAAGCCCCAGCTTTGTGATATCATGCCCGATAAGAGTCGTATTATAGTATCTGTGACTGAATCGGGTCCATCTCGTCAAGAAAAAAATCTCGTTTCGTCGACATTCGTAAATTCGTCTAATAGCCAGGTTGGCCTGGCATCTTGCCCAGCGAGTGGCCGCCCGACATCTTTGGGGGCAGGTGGTTGTGACAGAAGATCTTCTTGTTTCCGTTCGTCTTGTTGTCCTTCTTGGTGGCGTCGATAACCAGAGCCGGATCGTCATACGATTCTACCTGACAGCACTCGACATTCTTCATCCATCGGTTGTTGATAACCTCGTTGATGCCGATACGCTTGTGAGGATCGGGGTTAAGCATCTGCAGCAACAGACGGCGAAGAGCAGGCGGGGTAACGCCAACGTCGAGGGCGTAGCACTTGGGGTAGTCGCTGTCGGAAATGCAGGCATCGCACTCGGGGTGCTTAGCGTACCACTTGTTCCAGCCATCGACGAGCTTGTCGTAGTGCAGGTTGCCCACCTCAGCACGGGACCAGATAGCACCGCCAAAGGTGAGGTAGATCATGATGATAGCAGAGCTCCACACATCCAGCGCACGAGGGTCGTAGGCTTCCTTCTTAGCGAGCACCTCGGGAGCGATGTAGGGCTCACTACCGCAGATACCGGGAGAGCAAAGGCGAACATCTCCCATATTACGACCGCATTGTCCGCCAGCCTCCCTAAGGCCAGGATGAGTCCCCGAGAAGACTTCTGACACGCCAAAATCGGTAATCTTGAGCTTGCTGTCCTTGGTAATCAAGAGGTTCTCCAGCTTGATATCACGGTGGGCAATACCATTGGCGTGGAGGTAGGCAACACCCTGGATCAGCTGCTTGAAAAGACACAGACGGTCCTTCTTGCGCTCCTCGCCCTTGAGGTGACCCTTTGAAACCAGGCTAAAGAGATCGCCTTCGGAGCAGTACTCCATAACGTGGTTCCAGCGCGAGTGATCGGTGCAGAGGCGGAAGCTCTCGATAATGTTGGGATGGTGCAGGCTCTTGGCGATGCTGAACTCGGACTTGATCTTGTTCTCGTAGTCCTGTTCGCTCTCGCGGCGAGACTTGCCGCGGAATTCCTTGACAGCGAAGAGCTCTTCGGGGTAGCCCTTGCGCATCATGAGCCTCACCTTGGAGGCAGCTCCCTTTCCGAGATGCTTGCCATGACGGCCAAGGAACTTGCGCTGGTACTCAAACTCGCTTTGTAGTTCGGCAACATCGACAGCAAAATCATCGGGGAGGCTAAGACTCATGCGTCGAGCCTTGGCACCAGTACCGGAGTCCGGGGGGAGAGGCCAGACGCTGCGCTGGGGAGGGTACATGGTCTCATCCTGCTCAGCGGGCGGTGGCAGAGGAGTGTTTGGACGGCTTCCGTCGAAGCTGCTAGCTCGACGGCTAAGCTGGGGACGCTTGTCTCCATTCGCACTCTTGGCGTTTGAACCAACAAAGCCGATAGTTCGACCACGGAGACTCAAACCGGTGGAGGCCCGGTTCTTCTTGAAGTCCCTCTGGCTGGGCAGGTTGTTGGCTGAGGTGCGCTCGCGGTGCGCCGAAGCCATTTCGAGGCCGGCATCACTTGGTGACGGGGGGGAGTTGGAGCGGGTTGTAGCTGATGAGCGATTCATAGAGAAGCGACGGCGGTGGGTGGCTCGTGGTTGACCGTTGGTCTGAGGTTCTGCGGGTGCAGAAACAACGGAAGGGGTGGCAGAGTCCATGATGGCCGAGTTGTTGGCCACCTGGGAATTTGTGCGGCGGAAAAAGTTGGACATTGTACGCTTGAAGCTCGAGGTCGAGCCGCGGGTCGACCGTTTGGAGAGCGGAGTTCCGGTGGAGGTGACTTCGTAGTCCGTATACTTGGGGGTGGTGGATTCGGTATGCGAGGGTCGGCGAGAAGACTGTGTCTGGGTCTGGTAGAGCGCCTTGCCGTTGCCGTTGGCGTCTGGAATAGGAATGGGAACGGCGCCTGATGTGACTGAGCTAGCCTGGTAGGACTGGTAACTCTGGAGGTCTGCGAGGTCTTGGTTCTCAAGCGTAAAGTCCTGGGACTGGCGACCGCTGATGGGAGTGACTGGTTCAATGGCGGATTCGCTGCCAGACTCTCCACCTTCCTCGAGAACAATTGACTCGGTCAGGTCGGTGAGATATTGACGCGGCGACGAGGCAGAAGGGAAGCTGATGGCCGAACTTGGGCTCAAAGGAGCAGAAGCGGCACTTTTATCTGTGGCGACCGCAAAGCAAAAAGACGTCAGCACGCAGGGATCGATTAAACTTGGGAGAGTTGAGCAGGGTGAAAGGTGACAAGGAACAAGGGACACAATGACAGAGCATGAGGCAGAATAAGAGATCAGACAGGGAATGAAGCGGAAGCGAGACAGGGATCGGATGTGAAGAGATCCCCCAGGCCAGGCCCCAAGTCCGTCCGCCCACCAAGCCAAGGCACAGCACAGGAGCCGCAGGGCGGAAAAGGACTGCCCGGCTGTGGAGGGACGGCGAATGCGTTGGGCAACGGTCTTGTCAAGGCAAAGAGGCTCCAGCCGGTTGCATGGTTTCCCTTTAGCCAGTGACAGACACCGTTGTGATGGCCGAGTCCCACGTTGATCGCGTCACTGGTCCCCCGGGCTCGATCCACGGAGATGCTTCTCGCCTTCGGGCGACGGGGCTTGTCCATGACAAACCCAAGGCAACGCGAGAGCGAGGGAAATGACCCGGAGACTGGGAGAACAGGAGGGGGACGGATTGGAGCGAGGATTGGGAGGGGGTTACCAAGATTGGCTTGGCCCAAGTGGAAGAGAGGCAAAAATGAACGATTACTGAGAGAAGAGGGTCTCCATACCTGCTGAGTCGAGCATGGAGCTCTGATGCGGTTGGTGCTGGTGGGGTGCCACGAGCATCCCTGGGCCCGAGAATGCCGCCATCGTGATGGAGCGAGTTGCTGTTTCGGGGGGTCTCGGGGAGCTAAGTCGCTAAGCTGCGGTGGATTCTAATGTCCAGAAGCGCTGGGGGCCCTCTGCTTCTTTATCCTGTCGGAGGCTTGTGGAGGATGTGTGTGTCTGGTCTGGCGGGGGGTACTGCGCTTCGGTGTACAGGCGGCGCCTAAGGTACAGCGGGCTAAGGGCAGAGGTTGGGGGCGGTTGCTGGTCACTGGGAAAGGCGAGGAACCACGACGTCAGGGCCACACACCATCCAAGAGATGGGTCAAATCGAGGATGGAGACGGTTCAGCAGCTGTCACAGGCTGGGTCGTGCTCGTGGTTGGTTCGTTTGGGTTTTTCGCGGTTGGTCCGTCACAGGCGTCCCAAGTTCGACGGCAGTTCCGAGAGCTCCAGTGTTGCGTTGCGGATTGCGGCGAGAGATGTCCAAGATTTGCGATCTTGGCGTTGCGTGCTGCGAGCCTTTCGGTCGTTCTGTCGGCCACTCAAGCTGCCCACGAGGGTTGTTGATACCGTGACGAGGGGATAAGGTCGATAGGTGATCTGACTTTTAGTCGCCGGTTAAACAGATATGACAGAATGCCAATGTTGATCTGGTGCGAGTCTGAGTCGATTTGGATCTCGTGCCCGTGTAAGCGTAGGCGTCGATGCGGCGCTGTCGGTTGTCGAGATGCGTGCGCAATGGAGATCCGTTTCCGTTGACTGTTCTGTTCTGTTCTGTTCTGTTCTCAATCAAGGCTTTCGGTGTTCGTTCCTGCCAAGTCTTTCCAGTTGGTCTCCTAGAGGATGTTGGAATGTGCAGTCGGGGTCACCGCGTGGATAACTGATGCGGAGGAGGACGCGATGGCCGAAGGGGAAGAGGAAAACGACGAGGAGGAAGCGGCATCAAAGAAGCCGACTTGGGTTATATAACTGGGCGAGTAGAGCAGCACGAGCTGTCGTTTCCACCTAGTAAATAAACAGGAAAGAGTAAAAAGGAGAGAGGGGAGTCGCGAGCTTGGAGATTAGGCAACTCAGAAAAAAGCGCGCAGCTTGTCTTTTGTGTTTCGCCGTCTGGGGCGGCAACAAGCTACCAACGCTACGAGTGAAGCCGGCTGCTCTTGCTCACTCGTACATTTCGGTCCCTTGTTGAGCGTCCACCACCCCCAGCCCACAAGAGCCAAACCAAACCCAGGACCAGGACCCTCTATGGCTTGCCTGCCTCTGGATGTGGACCAGCCGACGGACGTGGGGAACTCGACCGGGGTGAGGATGCCTTGTCAAGGGGAGGGGGCGTGCGCATACTGAAGATACACGCGCACACAACGATTAGCACTCGCGCACACACAAAGTGACTGATTTGGATGCAGTGATTGACAAGTGGCTCAGGGTTTGGCTTGAGGCTTGAGGCTTGAGGTGGGCTTGAGTGGAGTGGGTGCTGGTGATCAAGGGAGAAACAGGAAGCCATCGTCGGATGCTCAGAGTCAACTGTCTCTTCTGCCGACCTTCTGTTGTCCGTTCCATCAATTCCTGTGCTTCTCAAGGGGACCGGGCCGTGAGTGGTTGGATTCGATCCATCCATGGATCTCTGCTTGGCGGAATACGGATACGTACCTAAATAAGCACAGTGCGTGATTTTTCTCCCATCTTTTGAACGAATCCACACGGATGGATTCTCATTCATCCATGGAATTATGCGACCCAGTCAGTCAGTGGATGAATCCTCTGGAGATCCATTGCAAGAAGCAGATTGGTGTGTCCTGCAGTGGGTGATGCCGCGAGTGAAGAAATAGATGAGACACCAACAAAGATGCTCTAGCTACTCTCAAGTGCTGCTCCTATGTGATCCTAAAATTTATATGGAAACGACGAGATAACAGAAAAGAGTACTCTGATAGAATACATCTCCTAAAAGTCTCTCATGCCTTGTTTTATGATATTTTGTTGAGGCTGGTCATGCTCTACCTAGGAGGACAAATAATGCCTCTGTGTTGTTGTCCCTTTTTTTTCTTCACCCATGTGGTGAGGTCAGTCGTCCAGGGTGAGGGTCTCCCCTACAGGTCGACCGAGGTCCCCAGTTTGCTTCTTCAGCTGCCTCTTGGGGCTCTGTTTACTCTACAACACAATTGAATCAACGTGACTGTTGTGAGTTGTGTGCTGTCCTCTCGCGAGCACGGCGTACAGCCAGATAAACTTGCTCGTCTGCGGCCAATGCAGCAGCTCATGTGAGTTGAAATGAAGAGCACCAAGCGCGCACCCGCGCCTTCCCTGTTAACGATAGTCTGCGCACACTGTACCTTCCACCTGAAGAATCGGTCTTTGATTTACTGCTCCGTGATTGGTCGGGCCTCCCTGTCCAGCCGGTGTCACTTTCCCCGTTTCGAGATGGACAGTTCGTTCTCCTCCAGCCTGTGACAACCATCCCATCCACCTGCACAAGCTCCACCGCCATCTTTGGCTTGTGTAAGCGCCCCTTCAATTGCACGCTTCCAAACAATGGATGCATATCATGAAGACGTCTCGAACGATCATGAACTCTTGTTGGTGTTGCCTCTTGTTGGCCCCATGATTGCATCGTCAAAGTCCCACCTCAAACACAGCCGTTGGGAATTGCCCACTGAGGACCATGTCTCGTCAATCTGCTGCCGCATCATTGCAGTCCGCCCCAGGCAATTCCAGCACGAGCATCTCCCCGAGACCCTGCTTCTGCCAAGGCCATCAGAAAGCGATCGTGACGCTGTGAGAGGAGTCATCGTCATCTGCTGCTGCATCATGTTCCCGTCCAGAACGCTCGCCCTGACGAGGAATTGAAGACGCCCTTCGTGGCGATGCGTTGCACATCATCAGTTACTCTCCACTCAGACACATCACGATTTCACAACAGAGGCTCTGGCACCCTGACAAGGCGCAATGGCTCTCGGTCAACAATCCCGCGCCTCATCCTAGCCTTGTCTCGCCCTGCCTCACTGCTCAACGACCAACGCCCGCTGTGATGGACCAAGAGACCAGTTGTCTAACTATTGCTATCGGCCCCGTTTCACAGTCCCTCTCCTGACCGCTGCGGCCCTTTTCCTAGTGGCCTCGCGTGCCCTTCAGCCAATTTGAGCCTGCATCGAAAGCCCGCACCTTCTAATCTCCAGAAACCGAATCCAGAACCCAGCAGACCGACGAGCCACTGCGTCCGCCATGGGATCTGTGCTGAGACTGCATTAACATGCTGCAGAGGCTGGCTGCCCCACGCGAGCCGAGGGCTGGAAACAGTGGACGACCATTTCCACGCGTACCCGCTCAGCCGCCTCGCCTGAGCTGGCAGTGAATGGGGACCGCTGGAGACAGAACGGCGAAACCTGAGCAGATTAATTATAGGTCCGTCGGCCTTCTCGCGCCCTGTGAGGACCGGTTGCGCTGCTGCCGCTCAACGCAAGGGCATCCATCGCTGACATGCACCGCGACAACCGCCTTGGGGTCCATTTGATTGGCATCAGTCGGGAGAAACGGCAATTCTTGCCAACCTCAACAGCACGAGACCAGCAGCATCCACAAACAAACCTGCAACCAGACATGAGCCTCTCCATGTTGTCGGGTTTTTTATATCTGTCCTGGCACCGGATTGGTTGGGGGCTTGGTGTTGCGCACCTCCCTCAGGGCAGCCGCAATCGCACATCCTTTCATCCGCAAAGCCGCGGATCCTCCCTCGACAACCATCATGTTTCTCGCCAATGCGGCTCTGGTATCAGGAGGTCACTCGGCCGGCATATTTCCAGAATACCAACACCCGGCTGGCTTCCCGGGTCTGCTTCACGGCTTGAAGCCCATTGACTGAGCCATGCCTGACGCGTTCCCCTATGCTTGCCAAGCGCAACTGCGGTGAATCCAGAGCCACGACAGCATCATGGACGACATCAACTTGCGGCAATGCTGATGATCATTCCCGCCTCGATATTACTGCCGACGGTGACCCCTGAACGAACCCGCAAGAGATGTGTACGCAGTCACTACACGTCGTGCATCTCGACACAGATCTCAGATACAGTGCGGTTCATCTAATTACGGCCGCTGCTGGTACTGTCGTTGCTTGCCATTGCGCCTCACCGTGACGTGGATTGAGACACGTTGCGCGGCGATTTGAGATTATTCCAAGTAAGCTTGAATTCTAGCTCACAGCCGTCACTGTCTGATCGACGCAAGATAAGGGTCTCGCAGGCGGCATTTACGTACGTGCAACGCAAATCGCATGGGAGTTGATTAACAGCAAATTGAGACCCAGGGATACGCCTGGGGCGTGTCGGAGTCAAACTGTCGGTCTGTCTCTGCCTCCTGGCCTCAGTAACAAGCGCAGTCTCCACGTCATCTTGAAACGCTTCTTGTCATTTCATCAAGGCCGCCAGCAAAGTGAGGATCATCATCAATATTACCGCCGAATTCAAAGGCGAAGGACACGAAGCAAAACAGGGTCGCACCCAAGGTCTAACCTGTCCGCACTGTCCGGCTCTGGAGAATCGGCCAAAGTCCCTTGTTGCCAAGCCTGTCGGTCTTTTCCCCCTGTTCTGGTGGCCCTGGTTGGTTGGACTCCGAGATCTCGGCTGCTCCAGCAGCAAATCCAGGGACTCCTCGGTGGCCGTTTGGCTCTACAGACCACGGTTGCTTCTGAGCCTCCGGAGCCGGTCTTGGAACACTGGGAAAAGATGGCAGACTATTCCCGCCCACCTTGGATCTTGACCGAGTGCATCGTCTAGAACCCACGGCGCCTCGAGCGGCTGTTTCTTGGTGTTTGAACCGGTCTCGTGGGCTAACATCGTGTACGAAAAAGGCTCCCCCAGAGCCGGTCCGGTGCGGGATCTCCATTCCACACCCACCCTAACCCACACCCAGCCAAGCCATCTTCTCGCCTCTGCAGGGCAGGGATGGAGGACACGGGTGCGAGTGCGTCATATGCGCCCCGGAGAGACCAGGGGTTGAGATGATCCCTGAATAACCCGTGGCACGGTCCCCAGTCTTTTGTGTGTCTCACTCACACTCTCGGCCATCGATTGGCGGTTGTCCTTTTTCATGTGCCTGCTCTGAACGCTCATCAAGCACCCATCATGGGCCATCCAAGAAACGGAGACGAGCACGGGTTGAGTTAAACAGAGGGATCGACGACGGTTTCTAAATTAACAACATCTCCACTGGGCCGTGTCAAGTGAATTGATCAAAGTCTCGTCCTCGAATACCCCCGACGAACAAATGTCTCACCGCAATGGCTGCTATACCGACTTTCACTGCCGGTTAGCTCTGCCGGGTCACTCAGGTCCAGGGCCAAAGCATCATGACGAGGCCGTCAAGATGACCGACAGTTGCCAACAGCAATAGCATTCGCTTTACAGTTGGGTGTGGGGATTAAAGAACGACTTATTAGTGCTGTCGTCTAGGGTTCTCCCGTAACTTACTTTCCGTTTTCCCAAAGGATACAGTGCGCAACGGGCATTGCCTCGCTCATCCATTTGAGGTTCGGCATGGCAATTTGGGTTACGGTGTCGCGACATGCTTGGCAGAATTTGGTAAGGATGGGACACGCTAGTTGGACGGGCTCTGCCACACCGTTGTTCGGTGAGTTGTTCATTCTGCCTTCACCTGAAGGTTGATGGTGATCTGCCGCGATGTGCCTCGCAAATCATTATCCGTGCTGGGCTGACAGGGGATCAGATCAGAGTCAGGCCGAGAACATGAGGATCTAAAAATGCCAAGAGCATCAGGGTCAGGAGGTTATCAGGAGCAGCAACAGCAACATCAACAACAATATCTCAGTCAGAGATGGACGCGTGGAGGTGTAGCACAGAGTCATCGGCCCGGTATCACTCTCCCTCCGATGAGACATGGACGTTGAGGATGAGGCGGGCGATACGGGTCCTCGCAGCCTTCATGTAAGGTACACCTTGGTTACCTTGGTCTGCAAGGAAAGACACACCAAGTCTCGCCGATTCTTCACCTCGTCTCAGGACGGCCGGCCAGACATGCGTGGCGCCTGTCAACCAGGGCTCATGCTGCCAAGTCGTGAAACATGTCCATCATTCAAGTGGTGATGGGTCATGATGAACTGCTCAACAAGTTGCAGTGAGAGAGGCAATCATGGCCAAGAAGGGCGGCCCCAAGACTTTTCCAAGACTTTTCCAAGACTTCCAAGACTTACACAAGAACTCATCGACGGCGCTACGACATGGACCCAAGACAGAAAAATGTTCCCCCACGCTCGATTGCTTCATGCCCAAAAGATTCGACTGGCTCGCTTCCGGCAAGTCGCATCCTCTCCACTCAAACTGCGACCGCTCTCTTAGAAGTCTGATGCATGATGCAGTCAAACGGGTTTTCAACGCGGAAATGAAGAGCTCTTGGTATGTGTATGCATGCTGCAAGCGCAGTTGCGTCTCCCATCCAGGCTTTGTCCCATGACTGCCCTGTCGACGGGGCCTGGCTTTTGACTGAGTGGTCCTCGCTAAGGCCGCTGCTCGTTCAAATCTCACTTGAAAGGTGTTGGGAGCATCATAACCAGGCAGAGGATCCCTCGGACGCGAAACATGGCACCACCAAAACTGACCCACGGATATGCCGTGATATCCAGGGTGTCCAATGGATCAGAGATGAGTTCGGAAGAGGCGCTCCAAGTTCTCCAATGGAGCCTCTCTGAAGCCTCTCAGGATCCCTAAAAAACCTCGTGGCGCCTCCCCTGGTTGGAGATCTTGATGTGGTCTTCGGCTCCGGCTTCCTTGGCCCGTTTGTCCGCAAATCTCGATGGATCACAGAAAAGAAAGTTCAGCTGCGTATCGAACGTCCAACAGTGGCGGATAAGGCATCTAGTCGCTTCAGGGTTGACAGACATGGGAGCACCTGAGAATAGCCTCAAGTGGTCCGAGCAACCAGCTTTCAAGATCTAGGCAAATGCCGGATCTCGCCACACCTTCTTTGACCTCCCTCCCCGTGCGGTGCTACACCCAAGTCGGCAAGGGCCAGGTCGAGGTCTTGAAGAAAAGAAAAGTCATCAAGCTAACGGCAGCACTCGTCAAGCCTGTGAAGCTGATGTTGATGCTGGACGACGATGGGATGGCCTGAGGTTGGATCTGGTAGTGGGAGGGAGTGTGCGTCTGCGATACCACAGTCGCCATCGTCGGCGCCGCCCGTAACTATCGTCTCTTAGTGTTGGATCTGTCGATGTGGGCGCGTCAAGGGAAGCGCTGCACGTTATGGCGTGCATCAGAAGCAGGACCAGCAACAGCGGCCATTCATCCATTCATTGAATGCTGCATTGCATCGAAAGTTTGCAAGCGGCTTGTGATGTCTCATGTTCTAAACGACGTCTCGAAAGAGCATATCTCCATGTCGAACAAGATGGATTGCAGAGAAGATGCATCAGGTGATGGCATCTCGGCGACAGACTCCGACTACTGCAAGCTCAGCTCACCTGGCTGAGGAAACAGGCAGACGGGCAGACGGGCAGACAGGGTGCGTGCCATGATGCACAGGTGCTCGACTGGGCGGTCATGGTCATCTTGGCGAACCCTGGGCAACGAAGCCCACGATGTTCGAGACTCGAGACCCGCCGGCCGCTTACAGCGCTGCGGGACCTGATACCGGCCACCACCTCTCAGGAGCGAGCGCCTATCGAGGACGTAATGAAGGCTGGGGGGAGGGGAGGCCAGTCAGGGCATGCGAGGACCGGCAGCCAGTCAGTGGTTGCGGCGCGGCGGCGCTTGAGGGGGGACAGAAAATGCCTCACCAAACAACGACGAGGCGCACTGTATCCGTACCGACCACACACAGCACGACACCGACGGCTGTCCGCGGATACTTGCTCGACAGGGCAAGTTTATCCAGGTTGCTGGATACGCTACAGTCCTTACGAGTGATCCATCCATGGATGTCGGCTGGACGAGGATGAAGAGGGCCCGTCCCGGCACGGTCATGGTGGCGTCATGTGTCTCGGCATGTTTCCCGTGCTCAACGACTCAAGAGGCTCTCTCAGCTCTGTGCTGTATCAAACAGGCACAGGCACAGGCACAGGCTCTCTCTACCTTGGATAAGCGCGCCTGTCAACCATGGACTGGACAGGTGCCGCTGCGGGAGCGGCATGTCTCCAGACGAGGCACCCTATCGTCATGAGATGAGTGACATGACGGCTCATGGGATACCGGATCGGGATATATCGCACACTGGATCAACCAGACGACAAGTAATAATTCGAATGGATGCACACACCATGTCACCCGGTGTCCCAGGTCGTCGGTTGACCTTGATGGAGGACAGACAGTCAGTTAGTCAGTCAAGCTTTGCCTCGGCAGGCCAAGCTTCCATCAGTCCCTTTTGGAAAGAAAGAAAAAGCCAAACCGCAAACTCAATCCTGGCATGCGTCTTATCTAAACGACAAGATTGGGTAGGATGCAGCGCTTGATGATTCATGGGCCCTCCAATACACTGTCTGCCTCGACCACGCCGGGCTCTTGGCCGCCACAAGTCGTCGGCTTGGCCGCACGACGAACCACAAGCTTGTTGATCAAGCTTATTTCAAGACGAGTTATCTTGGCACTGAGGGGCCAAGAGACGAACTATTGTGGTGGAGCATCTAAACGAGAGAAAACAAGCTCCGAGTGCGCGCCCAGGTTGCATTGGCGAGGAGAGCTCGCACATGGCATCGAGTCTTGGTGTTGCCAGGATGGACTTGTTGAGAAGAGGGGGTTGCAGCGAAACGAGGGAACAAGGGACGAGAAGAGGAGCAACAGACAAGCAACCAAGCAGCAACCAAGCAACCAAGCAACCAAGCAACCAAGCAACCCCCCCTCTCCGTTTTCCCCCGCTACCCCATATTCTTGGCGGAGACATGCTGCAGAGAGGCTTGCAATCTGGGGAATAACACGACTCACGATGGAGTCTTGTACGTAAAAGTCACTGGTCGAGAGCCCAGCGAAGGAGGTTAGGGGACCCCTTGAAGACCTCCTGGCCATCAGCATGGCTCACTATGTACAGCTCAGCTCAGCGCCGGGCTGCTGGGTTGCATATCACAGTCTCCCTCCCTGAGACTTGTGCCGCAAGTCGGTCCCTGCGCATCCTTTCACCTCCCATGTTGACTTGACACACACATACTCCTCACCATGGCCCAATGGGCTCCCCGCGGTGATTTTTGCCCCCCGGCGATTGTTTCCTACATGGGCCCCCAACGGCACTCACAAGGTTGGGTTAGCCCTACCGCCTCCGGCTTCAACTCCCACTTGTCCGCTCTTGAAGACCGAGGATAACATCGATGCGATGCGATGCGATGCAGCCTCCGGGGACCAACAGGATCCCCATGGGGCAGCAGCATGGAGGACGTCATGATCGACTCATGTCCTAGGTGCACGCCCAGCTGTTGATTGAGTCTACATTTCCCAGAGTTGACGATGTCTTCATTTGCCCGTCTATTCTATCCAGAGACTTGACGGCAGCAGCAGAGCCATCATCTCAGACCGCAAGTTGGGGGTGTTTCTTGTCTCGTGATCAACCGTGACACAGAACCGTGATATCTTTTCCCTTGCCTACGATGAGATTCCCATAATCCTCAAAGAGGCATGAAAGTCATGCTCGCATTCGGCTCTCACACACATCCTCCAGCTCGGCTCTACGGAGCCATCACGATCATCATCTCGTTGTTTCAATGAGGGGAAGAATGTGGCATCGGGATACCATCCGAGAGCACCCTCGGCTTACACTGCACACCACGACCGGCATGCGTACTTGCGCTCACGATGCCCGTCGGGCACTGACCAGGCTGCCGTGAGGGCTGTGAGTCTCGTCGACTTGTCCCGCGGCATCGAGCATTATGAAGCTCGCAGGGGTTGATATAGGATTGCCCCAGCCGTCCAAGCCTCTCCCAGGCTCACCCTGAAGACTCGGTCCAGACACTCGGGCTGTGTGGATGTAATCAACCTCCAACGGGGTCATGAAACGGACAGTGTCTGGGTACCAGTGCATCCCAAAACGCGAAACTGGGAGAGGTCAGCAGCTGCAGCAACACGTTTGTCCTCGGCGCCATGGCCTTGCAAGCAACGAAGGCTTTGTCCTGTCCCACCTGTGAACCCTTGAAGAACAGCAGCCTCGGGCGAGGTTGGGGTGCAGCCATCGATCCTTGCATGGGAACATGTTTGAGCCATTATTCATGGATTGCCGGTTGCCTTGGTACCATTGCTTTCCCTTTAAACCCTATATTCCAGAGTTGATATTGGTCATTCTACTTTCGAGGGATTACCTGCCCTGAGCGTATCAAGTTGGCCGCCGAGATGTTCCTGAAGCTACCTCAGGTGTCCCGGATTCTTCCTATTCCTTCGCATTCTTATTCTTCAAGCAACTCACCAGGATAGTTCCGAGCTGCCAGTAGCCTAGGGGAACATCTTTCGGCTTTATTCCTACAGAAATGTGGCATAGTCGTGTGCCTCATCACCGGATCAAGCTCACCCAAGAGCATTGAAGCCAACACTGGCTGGACTATCCATTGAGCCATTTAGTGCCAGCGTTACCAGGCCAAGGCTGTCACCGCCTTCTCTCGAATGCTCGTGACATGGCCAGCGTTCGCTCTGGACCGCTGTCGAGACCCTAGGTGGCTTACAGATGATGCATGGTGCTGAACGACACTATCCCATCTTTACACGCTGGATGCTGCACGAGGAGCCACATAAGGAGCGAGCATTTGGCCCATTCAGCTTGGGCTCCTTGGCGCATATTCATGGCCAATATCTTGGCGTAAGGATTCAGCTAACAGTGGGAAGGGGTTATTTGCTCTGGTGATCCCCTTCTCTTCCACCAAGAATACTGTTGTATCGACATCAAAAGATTCCTGTTACCGCTGGCACCTGGCTTGGACTTGGGAAGGAATGCAGGACGACCTCGTTCGGGCAGCCCAAAAGGATAGGATCACTGCCCTAAGCCGGAACGCCCAAGTGATTGCCAAAGACCCCTATGATTCGGATAGCCAGTGTCCCGAAGATACCTCTAACCTGGGTGAGGATGATCCGGTTCCCGGTGCATTGGCTGGGGAGACTATGGATGCTATGAAGGCTGCTATGGAGCAGTGCTTGGTTCAGGCCTTGGATTGGGAAGCCATTGCCGCTACCCTCGATGGTTCCCCAACGATGGAAGAAATGACCGATATGCCACCACTAACTAATCCAAACCATCTTGCTAGTAGATCTAGATACCGCCCACGAGCTGATGATGGAAGTGAATGTTGATGAGAATTGGCCAACAATAGCCCAGCGGTGTGCCAAACATCTTCCCGAGGTTTGGCTTCGAGGTTATTGTATGTGATGCTACCCTTGATCATCTCGCCCGAGTTACCAGTCACCCGGGCACGCGAGCAAGCACAGGAGCTACTGGAAAATGGACCCCAAGACCGGAAGCTACTACCACAGGCATTCTGATGGTACAGTCTCCTGGCTTGACGACGACAATGACGATGGACGTTGAAGAATGCTGCAAGGGATATGCGGTCGCTAGGACAACGACCATGAAGGAGGGGAAACCTGTTACGACCTGCCACGCCTTGAACGCACCTCAACCACGGGCGTGTGAATGCTCGCTTCCATGATGCGGACTTGATCTCTGACTTGTGTGAGCCGCCTGCTAGTGGCGGAGGAGTGCCACGGCCCGACCCCGTTCTTGTCTGCCTCGGTCATCTGCTGGGAGAGGCCCTCGTCTTCAGCCGAGATATTGTCGGAAGCAATACCACGGACACGGACATCATCCACAAGGATTGGTCTGCCTGGGACATGAAAAGAAAACCCATCGAGATGCCTTTTTCTAAAGGCAGCCTCGAAATCGCCCTTTTCGAGCTCCTGGATCATTGGAGCCGTGCTTGTTCCCGAATACCGGGGGTTCTTGAGTGTATAACACAATAACAGCACCAAAACTGAACTGTACAAGACTGAAACCCAGCGGGAATCTCATCAGAGATGTCTAAAATGAAGCCTGTGGAGACAAATGAGTCTACTACGCGTGCTCTCAAACCTGTCCATATTCGACACCTTCGTTTAAACTAGCTATTGACTTCGCCCACTGACCACCCATCTACTCGAAGCTTCACAAAGCGGCCAAGGTCTGTGGAGCCGTCTTCCCTCACGCCGTGTTCTTCCAAATCTCGCAAGATCCGGTCAATATATGCCCCTGCAGCTGATAGATGGAGAATATGAGCAATGGCGTTGTGAATGGCCAGGAGGCGTGGAGAAGGAGGGTCGATAGTTCTGGACTCGGTGAGGTAGAGGGTTCGAGTAACAGGAAACTGG
The DNA here is from genome assembly GCA_011320165.1 of Fusarium protoensiforme. Classification (NCBI taxonomy): domain Eukaryota; kingdom Fungi; phylum Ascomycota; class Sordariomycetes; order Hypocreales; family Nectriaceae; genus Fusarium; species Fusarium protoensiforme. Next base: position 16,247 of record JAANQP010000579.1, on the reverse strand, counting down.
TTCTTTAGGATCCTGGGCTTGAAGGTATCAATGCGGTAGGTATGTGACTCCCCGTCGGGTTCAAATAATATCTGGAAGTCGCCGAACCAACGATGCCTTGTATGGGTGAGGGTTATAGCATTACGGGGTCGGTCAATGTCAGTACCCTCGACGAGAAACGCAGCTCCACTATCGAACAGATTGAGAATCGCTAGTGCTGCTGCCTTGAACGTGTTCTAGAAGTGGTGATTAGCATTAATATAAAGATCGATAGCGGGAGTGGGAGTGTATACTAATTGCTTGCTCGCGTCGACCCGAGTCAGTGAATGCGGCAGAATGTGTGCCACCTCGAGAGTATCGAAAACCTCTTCATCATCATCAAGAGAGTTTCCATCATCGTCTTGAGCCAGTCCACCTCTTCGGCTCGCATCGTCCATCCGCTGGGCAGCCTCAGCACCATCGAAGTGACGGGTGATAACGCAGCGGTGACGGTCGCGAACCAAACAAGCACCCCGGAGAGCCGAGACACGTTCCGGAGTACCGAGGAAGTTTTGCCACTGTCCGCCCTGTGCCTTCTAGATTGCTGAATGGGACGCTGGCGACGGCTGGGGAGTCTTCTTGGTGGAAGATTTTACTACGAGTTGCTTGTCAGAGAGGGACATTGATAAAGGGACGAGAGGCATACATGGCAAGAAGAAGTTCTCAAAAAGATACTCAGCAAAGTTGAACAGGGATTCGCGTAGTCTGGTCTGTTGGTCTACATCACTGAAGTCGATATCCGTATTATCGGCAATATCACTCGGAATACCCGCGGACTCAAAGAATGCACGCAGGAAGTTGCCTTTGGACTCGTCACCGCGCGCATACTCGTAAGTAAGCCGTACAAGCTTCACTCGATCATAATCCTTGTTACTGTTATCGAAACCATCAAAATGGTTCATTAGCTGGGTGAATCGGAGTGTGGCTGAGAGGCGCTGGGCCAGGGTCAAAGGAGGCTGGGCGGAGAAATCTAGAATTCCCTCGAGGGAAGACTGACGGCGGTGGAGCGCTTCTGCCGGAGCCATTTTGGCCATCTTATGGGATCGTCCACGAGATGGTGGCAGGCATATGTGAAAGAAAGGGTGTTGATGTTCGCTATGCGGTGTTACAAGGCTGGCGAAATACGGGATGATCTTTTCAAGTAAGCGGTAAGTAGGATAAGGTGGCAAAATTGCTAGGCAAGGTTTTACAATTATAAATAAACTAATTATAAGACAACGAGCCGATAGTCTTCCTGTTGATCCCTGTGCTGGTCATAGCTATGACGGCAATCAACGCCCTGAATGCGATCGAGCAATCTACGAGGCTTATTTGCCCTAGGTCATCTCTGAAGTGAGCCGGGAAGCCGAGAAAGCGTCCAACAGCCGAGCTTGTCACACAGCCAGAGTCCTGTTGACGATTCTCCAAGACTGCAACCACTCTACTACAGACGGGAAAGAAAGTTCGGTCGAGCTACTCCTCCTGGACGGACACCAAGCAAAAGCGCTTCTCGATTCGACAACTCCAGCGGTTCCTATCATCACAGAGCAGCAGCAGCACTTCAAGTGGAGGAAGCCAGTTGACTCGATTCCCGAGTTCCTCGAATGGATCAATGACCTCGGGCGTCGCAGGCTGAATCCCGGGGACCCTGGAACTGAGCTTGACGCCAAGCTTGGGTATTTGGATTGATTCTCAGAAGCACTGCATTATTTCCAAGTCTTCTCGGACTCGGGAATCGCCCAATTCCTCATCCACGCCGTCTTCAGTACTTGGTCGGCACTCGGCCGATCGCCAGGGCGGAAGGCAAGCATCCACCGTATCATTTCGCAAAAAGAATGCCTCTCCTTCTCATCGAGCGTCTCCATGCCCTTCTCACGTCTGGGCTGCTGGATGCTGTCTTCGAAACGCGGATCCCATGACCAGGGAGATCTGTCCTCCTTGGGCCTCCCATCTTCAGTAAAACTCTTGGACCGTGCTTCCCACTTCTCCCACCATTCGGGCGGTAAACGACCAAGAGCATCGACCTGGTCACGCGTGGCGTCGTCTTGGCTTAGCAGGAAGCTATCAAGAAACGACCTCTGGCCAACCATGGCCTAGATCGTGCACGCGAGGCTCCAGATATCGGATGCAAAAGAGAGCGGTGTTGTCGGCTCAAACCGGGCTTCCGGTGGCCGTATCTCGAGGGGCGTGTAGGACTGTAGCCTTGATTCTTGGGCGGGATAGAAAGCTGTCCCAAAATCTGTGAGAAGAAGCTTCGATTCAGAGAGCGGAATCTTTTCGCTTGCATCACCAAGCCAGAGGGAGAGAAGACATGATGGGGGACACCCGATGCGAGCGGCTTTCCGTCAGCTCGGCGGACAGGCTCAGGATCTGGCGGGTCGAATTGATCGTATAGTTGTTTCTCTGAAAGCTGATCGAGGGTGGATGGTAGTCGAAGAAGTATGTTTCCCAAATGAAGGTCTGAGGAAACATGTCAAGCTCAGACCTAGTGCAGAGACGAAACCAAGACTCACCTCCATGGACTAATCCTCGCTTGTGAGTATATGCTACCGCCATTGCGAGTTGAGCGGCAAGAGATCGAGCCACTGGAAGCTGAAATAGGCGAGAGCCTGAAGCCTCCTTCGTATCAGCAAGACTGCATCACGCGGGAGCGGTAACGAAGCAAGGATGGGTCCCGTTTGGGCCATGGACGCTGGAGCGGTCAAGCATCGGAAGAATCAATTCCTCGCCATGGTTTCCATCCTGGAGAGTAGGGTTGGAAAGGCGGGTCAGGATATCGACTTCTTTCTGATCCGAGTCTGCTGTGCCTACTTTGACGGCAACATATTTCGATAGCGCCTTATCCTGAGCAAGCCAGGTCGTCGAGAAAGTGCCATAGCCAAGCTTATGCACCACACGGTATCGCTGATGAAGATGGTCGCCGATTTCGATTGGGTGGTACCCTCCCGGTTGATAGTATTCGAGCCTCTCAACGTCGTCGATATGCTCATAGAGAACACGTGGGGACGGTGTGGTCAACATCATTGAGCAGGGAACGCTTGTGTGTGGGAAAACGCCTAGATGGTATTGGAAAGATGATGGATATTGAAAAGGTAGCCTCCTCAAATGGCGAAAAATCACGCCGCGCATGGCGAGATGAAGTCATCTGGGTACCCCTATGAGATTGAAGTGCTTTAACTTGGGGTGGGCGCAGCGAAGGCCTCGCGGCTAGTCGGGCGAGGTCACGTGGATCATCTATTTTTGGGATGACTCCATCATCAACCTTGGAATCACCAACTAAAGCCGCGAGGACTGGACGAATTGAAATTGCCGGCATCAAGATGAACGCGCGTTTCAGAGGGATTCTACTTTCTCTCGCTCAGACTATTGGGTAGCGAAGCGCTTGGATCTGGGTCATGGCCCAGCCCAAGGCCGCATCACACGGATGGTGCCAGGGAGCACAGAGCGTCTCGAGTTGAGAGAGAATGGGGGCATATTATAGTCGGATTGAATGAGTGAGTAGTGAAATTGATACACAAACCGCTGAACAAACTGCTAAAGTAATGCAGCAAGTTATAATTGCCGAGCTTCCTTCGAATTGTGCACCCTGGATGCATGATGAAACCATCCATGAGGCGGATGAGGATACAAAAGTGCACCTGTGCCGCAGCTGAATCTGATTGCATCGTCCACCTCCAACTAGTTTTCTCGTCCGTAATTTTCTGCACTTTTCATGCTGTGGACGGACGCTTGCCGTGTTACACCACCAGTCTCTAGTTCGTTGACTCGGACAACCCTAAGTCGCAAACATTTGGCAGCCGATCGCCATCCTCAAGCGTGGTGACCCTGTTACCTGGTGGCTCGTCCGACACTTCAGCACCTTCTCTGGATACCTAAACATGACATTCTCTGTGTGAAATACATCAAGCAGGACTATACAATGCCCAAGAACGACTGTGCCCGTTTGTGCGGAGCCCAGGCTATATAATTGCACATTGCTTCGCGATGAATCAAGTGATGTTGGAAGACAGAGTTTCAATTCAAAGACGTGCAGTGCAGCAGAAGATGAGTGAGGCTTTCAATTAAAGGGCCAGCCGCATTCGCCGTTTGCCATAGGTACCTAAAGAACAAGGAGGATGGGACGGGACAGGATGACCATAGCGGCATTGGTCAAGAGTGGCCGCAGGCTATACCAACACCGTAATCCCCAACGTTGGTCCCCCATGTCGACTTCAACATCGACTGCTACCTGGTCAACCGTGCGGCCACTGGAGGTGGCTCTGGGAGTCCCGTCGTCTCCAAACATGGAGAGGTTGTTGGTGTCCTGAGGAGCTGCCCGCGTGCATCGAAAACAGCACGTGGGCAACCTCTACAACATGATCCCAGACCGACTTGTCCATGTATTTATTGAAACATGGTATCGAGCTGCCCAACCGGAGAATGTGCAGCTCCACTGATAAACCCACGGCTCCCTGATGCTGGTTCTTGCGTCTACCCCCGCCTAATCGCCATGGCCGATGAGCTCGCGAGAGTACGACAGGCACTTGCGGATGCCGAAAGCCAAGCACACGCGCTCAAGCCACCAATTGTACTTTTGAAGCAGGTAGACGCAGTCGGACCCCAATGTCATGCCCACTTCCCCTGGTGTGAGTCAGGTATTGCCCACAAAGGAATATGTCCTGTCCTTGATGCAACCTACAATCCTATTCTAGGAATATATGTATACATACATGGTAGCTCTAGCTCTCTAGTAAATCAGGCAATCAAACAATCCACCTTAATACGGATGCACCTACTTCTCCTGTGAGTCTCAACGACCATCTACACTTTATCTTTAACTTCCAACGGGGCACACTCCCTGTCCACTGAACCACGAATGGCAGCCGCCGACGTTGTGGCTGTTTCGCCCATTCATGGGCTTCAGGTTCCCCTAACCTGGGTTGATCTAGAATTGTCTAATACCCTGTAAGTCTATGGCCCAACTTGCTCTATTTACGAGGAGCCATATTGACCAAACGTTCCAAATTGAAGGTGCGATGAACACCCTCGAATGCACAACAAAATGGACCCTGGCCAACAGCACATCAAGAATCTTGCTGCCATTAGCCTATCCTTGTCGAAACCGTTGACCCGGACAAACTCGAGGCAGCGCTCAAGACCGTGTCTGGTAAATGGATGAAGCCTGTCCAGTTCGACTCTCTTGACTTGAACAATATCCGCGGGATCGTCTTCAAGCTCGACTCCAAGAAGAAATGTTTGGTTCCTTGTGAATTCGCCAAAGGCCCAATGCCTGTGTTCGAGAGTGGTACGGTTGACAACAACTTCGTCGACAACCTTGGCAGCTTTATCAACGATTTTGTCAACTACATCGAGATGAACAAACTGGCCAACATGATTGGACTTCGGTTTTTGGGGGCTATCGACGATAATGGCCAGCACCCGCCTCTCACTGCCGAGTTTGAGCTGGGCGAGAAGGGAACCTTCACACTACCCATATCCATTTTGAAGGATGCGGAACTCGTCCCTACCAGCTGGCCTGATGCCACCTGGTCTGGTACTGGCAAGCCTACTGACACTGACCCTCCTGCAGGCCAATCTTGGGCCAAGAAGGTGGCTAAGGGTGTGGAAACTCGCGCCGTTTTCGTTGGCTAGGTACAGCATGGGGAATACCTGTTGAAGCAGTTGGCTGACAAGAGCTCATCATGTCAAATTCTACAATCTTCACAGCTCGGCTTGGTCAATTCAATAGTGCTGCTCGTTACACTCCTTTCAGAAATATGCTACTGTAACAACGGATAGCTTATCTAAAGCAGACACAAGGCCGAAAGGTATGCGACTGCGTGTTCCTTTTCCTCACGGCCATGCTCTCGGAAGAATCCAAACAGCCTTGCAACTTCGATTGAACGTCGGTCATCTTTCGAGATGTGGCCAGTCACCCCGTAGAAAGTCTTCCAAAATAATTGCCGAAGGCTGTGATGGTTAGGGTGAAAGTGCCAGTCGGTTCTGGTCTGGATACCAAGGACGACCTCCATATTCGCAAGGGACACACCGAACGGGGCAACCTTGGCGTCGGCCCAATCGATGATGCCTGTGGCGAGATGATTAGTCTTCATCTTTCTAGGCATGACTCCAGAGTACGACGAATCCACATGGACACTTACCTGTGATATGGCCGGTAGCCTCATCCACATGAATGTTGTTCTCCAGAAGATCATCATGCTGGAGAACCATGGGGTAGCTGGACTGGAAGAGCCGTGGAAGCTCTTGGCGAACATGGTCTAGTGTTGCTTGAAGTTGGACAGGCAAGCCTGGAGAAACTTGATCCAGGATCTTGAAGTACTCGCCAAGTAAGCCAGGGGGCGGCTCTAACGTAAGGGAAGGTTTGTTGATCCACGCTGAAGCAAAGAATCTACACGAGTCTCTTCGTCAACCAACAAGAATAGCCGTAGGCGTGGCATCAGACCTTGCAAAGTCTTGCACAGTTTGCTGCAGACGTTGTTCCATTGCAGGAGCAGGAGAAAAGAACAGGCTCCTGACTCGGCAGAAAGCTGGTCCGGGGACAAGATCTGCCACGTACACATGGACCGGCCCAAGCATGCCTCGGGGCTTGCACTCGAGGACGAAATCTCCGTAAAGTTGCTTTGCAACCTCGATGTGCCTCATGGGTAGTTGGGAGCCCCTAAACTGGACAACATGAGCCGCCTCATCTCCAGACACAGTGTAGCTGGCCGCACCTTGTACTGGTGTGGCAGAGACGGGGCTGCCGAGAAGGTTGGTCGCAAAACAATCGACTTCGTCCCTCACAAGTCCATGGTCCTTGAAGAACTTGGCCATCTGGTAGGCTGAGAGTGCATCATAGGCTTCTGGCTTTGCTGCATAACGGGAGACATCCATAGCGACTTTGTCAGTGGCAATGAAAGTCTAGTGGAGGTCAAGGTTGGCGCCCTTGTATCCCCCTTGGAGCGGCGACGGCTTGGCTACTATCCCCTTGCTTGCGCGGGGACTACCATCGGGTATTAGACAGGGATCTACACCAATTATGAGTAGTCTATCATATTGCTCACTAAAGAAGTAGGATAAGACCTTAACCTGATATTATATAATTTACTAAAGTCTTAGATAGTGCCTTTCACTGAATTTGACAACGCTGGGCTGTGCCATAGGGCATCTGTGCGGCCGGTGGGCTAGGTACCTGTGAATTGCGGTGCTCTCGCGCCAGCAGAGCGTCGCCGGCAGAAAGAGGGTCATCCCGGTGGTGACTGGGCTGCTGGGCGTGCGTACTTCAGCGCCGAGCGACTTTTTAATCTCCCCGCTTTGAGAGCATCATCGCATCCGCCATGGCAGATCAATCGCGCTCGACAATAATCGAGAACCATCCCATTGGGAAAGCCCTCGATCCCTTCCGCTCTTTCTTCAGCTTGGTGTGCGAAGGCAGAGATATCACCTCGCACGAACGCGATGCGTTGGATCAGCTTGACCAGGAGGGTGGGTATTGCAAGCCAGCCTCGCTGCAATATAGTCCTCTAACCAGTATGCAGATGTCCAGGCTTTTACGATCAGTCTTCTATCAGCACTTCAACTTCTCCCTATCACCCACCTCTTACCTTCGAAGAGAGGTCGTGGCACCCTCCGAAGCGATATCCTAAGACTTCTTTCTTCTGCCGCCTCTGCCGGCCTCGACTGGGATCGCGTTAAACCTCTTCTGAAATCAGCCCTCAGCGACGAACTAGACGATGCCCTCCTCTGGGATCAAGTCTACAATACCATCACCGAATTCACCCAAGAAACGCCGTGGAGTCAAAACACGGGTGGCTTCGTTAACTCTTCGGAATTCCGCCAGGATGTAGATCCGGTCCTCGAGTTGGAGCTCGACCGTCTCTATATCGGAGTTCCTGATTTCCATTAAACCTTTGGAGATGTGCCAGACCTCGACGCCGTATCTGAGATGGTATTCGGCCGGTGTACCGAAGGCGACAATCCACTCTTTAAGGAGGGGTGGAGTGAATGACCGGCAGGTGCAAAGGAAAGCGACGTGCTGGCTTGGTTTCATGGCTCAATCCCGAAGCTGGAAGAATTCGCAGGCGACCGCATCTTGACTCGGGCGGCTCGACGAAAGCTGCTCGCGCAGCCGAAGACACCAATACATGACTCTACAGGCAAACGCAGCATGGATATCGGCTTCGTCAATAGCGACATCACATTCAACCCTGACTCTGTGCATTCGAGATACCGTTGGTCACATATCCTCGTTGCCGGCGAACTAGAAAGCAACCCCACAGATCAATAAGAACGATGGTGGGCTATAGTTAGTGACCACAATTCTCGGCTTTCTCTAGATAAACGAAGACGGGCTTAAATTTAACCCTACCATTATCACGTCGGACGGTGAACGGTATATTGAGATCGAACGAGATGACCTTGAGCCATCCCTTACAGCAGCTCTGCCGCCATCCACATTTCATCGCCAAACTAGGCAGGCCCAGAGGCTGAAATGTCATCTCCAGCAGTAGGACCACCGTTCTCAAGACGCCAACTCTCACCCTGGGCCCGTGGCATGCTAGACCTGCTTCGATCAATCTGCGCATCCGCATCCGCATGCCCCGTCTGACTCTGCAGAGTCGACCCATATGGGTATTGGCTTTCCCAATCGTCCGACCCCTCCATACCAACCCATGCCGCAGCAGACGATCCGACGTAAAGGGAGTTGAGCGGATCCTGCGAGTAGTCTTCCAGAAAGTTGGCCAACTCCGGCTGCTCCCTGGGGGCTCGAATGCCTGAGGACTCAACTGCTTTGTCGCAAAGAACAAGAAGCCAGCACAACTCACTTTCCCACGCGTCATCACATTGTGTCTACCCTTACATCGACGGCAACATGGCTTCTCCAGAGCCAACCTCTACGACATTGACTGTGGGCGATATCGCTGTCTTCACCGATACAGAGCTTGCCGAGTTCATGAAGAAGCACCGCAGCCCCAACTGTGACTTCGAGCTTCCTGTTGACGGTTGGGATAAACTATCCAAGGACGAGCGAGACCAACTCGCGGAGAGGTTGAAGTAAGTCGCCTTGTCTAGCTGACACCCATCGCCTCGTCCCATTTGCTAACCATGAATTAGGGCCCAAGAACGAACTCTAGCCCGCAGTCCGACAGCATGTTCCCGCCCCCTCGATCTTGACGCGCTTGATGCACGCCTACGCGACGTAGCCGCTGGCAATAATGGCCTTTCCACCCAAGATCCACCGAGACTCGATGCGAGAAGAAGAACCGAGACCCCCCCCCCCCGGACCTGGGACCGATAAGACGCGAAAACGAGACTCGGGCATACCACGACCTCATCAATGACGGTAGCCGACCGCTATACCCGATCGATCGACTCGAGCAGGTTTTTCAGAGTCCAGATAACTATTGCGAGATGATAGACCCATGGCGGGACCGTCTTAGACTGGAACTCTGGCAGAGCTTCCTGAAACGCCAAGAGCCCTGGCTAGAGCCCTGGGAGTTGTTCCAGAGGCAGCTCGCAAGGTGGCACGATTTCCGCAAGTGGCAAAACGGCAACCGAGAGATTGAAGATGATGGCGATGCTGACTTCCGGGCATATGTTGAACGTACAAAGGGTCGAATGAAGCTGATATTGAGGGAGGATGATTACGTCGAGTGGCTGGCCAAGAAGGAAGCTGACCCTTCATCTTTCAAGGAGGTGTAGGACTTTGTAGAACACGGACGGGACGAACAACGATACCACTGCGTAGAACGTGGCTGCGATGGGTTCCCACAGTACGCCGAGGCAGTAAAGCGCCGCCTAGCACAACACAACTTCGCTCGGCCGTTCCACCTACACGAGGACCCCAAGCAACAAGACAAGTTGATGGTATGGATCGGATACCTCAATTTCGAGTACTGGTGGCCCGATTGGCACACGAGAGCCATCGAGCGGTTGAAATCAGCTCACGACGAGGCCTGACAGAAGCTTACGGATCTGAAGGTATTGAGGCCGCACCAGACCCAGGAGTTCATACGGACCGATGCATTAGGAAGAGAAGAACAGGCAGACCAGGACCAGGCCTGGGAAGCTGTGAAGAGAGCAAAGTCAGAAGTCGCAAAGGTCTACAAGATCACACAGGTAGATCCACAGCGACTACAAATTCCCAAGGAGAAGCGTATGTCAATGTTGGTGGCCGCGTTAAACAACCTGATCACGGCGAAAGGTCATCTGGAGCGGGTTAAAAAAAGAAACAATCTCATTACTGATTTTGTATGTGGGACACGCGGCTATTTGATACGAAGGAGGACGCTGCTCGCTAGAACAGGCTCGTGGAATGGGCGCTGGAGCAAGTTCCCTTGATCGAGGTCGAGATGGCACAGACTGAGGCAGACGAGGCTGGATCTAGCGCGACCAAGAGAATGAAGAGGAGCCTCAGCGCTGACGAAGACGACTCGAAATATCAAGGTCCGAAAAGGCAGAAGTTGGACCGGTAGGAGTTGAGGTCACAGCCAGCAACTCAGCCATCTTGCCAGAAGCCAGAGGGGTGCATCAAGGACCCAGCACCGTGACGGATCAGAACGAAGGCAAAGCTTCTCGAATCAAGCCGTCTACTACCAGGCGACGCCTCAAAGACTTGGTCGGAGCACCCGTATTGCAGCACCGCCAAAATTCTCCCGGGACAGCTCCTGCACCCTATCCTTGGCGACCACGATTACGCTCAAGATTACACGTCAAGTCTACGGAACCGTTGTCGAGGCCTTGTTCGTTTACCGACACAAAGCATTCTGCAGCGACGAAGAGAGGGCTCAAGAGCAACCGTCGACCGGGAGTGGCCCAGCTCGAAGGGGCACCAAAGATGAGTCGGCGTCTGCAGCGAAGGTGTAATGGATGAAGATGTGTACACTCTCATTGTTGACCTCTCCATGCAGCGAGAGTAAAGTGCTGAAGAAAGACGAGACGGTGGTGGACGCGGTCGCCGCGGGCGTGACGCAGCGGCGGCAGACTGTCTGGGCCATCCAACCATCATTGGTGGAGAGGAAGTGGGTGCGCCTGATGGTTTGCGATTGTTCGGCGACTTCCTCAAGCGGAATGATGTTCTATCAATGTGGCAGCCTGGACCACGTCAGAGTTCTTCGCGTTCATAAATTATCGTGCTGACTGTTGATGCAGCAAAATTGACAAAGAGTGCGCCAACGAATGAGCACGTCGGGGTCGGCATCTCGAGGCGATGGCGGGCGCGCAGGCACGCTTCTCTCTTCATCGCGATTGGCCGCAGCCGCCGGAACTGACCCAATTGGGTAATACCATTGCCAACCGCGATAGCTGCCCTCAGTCGCCGGCATCAATCAATCAATCAATCAATCAATCAATCAATCAATCAATCAATCAATCAATCAATCAATCAATCAATCAATCAATCAATCAATCAATTGAACCAATTCAGCAGCTCGGCCGGCCAATTGACCGATAACCACGGAAACCGATGCCGCCTCTTCCAATCGACCGCAGTTACAGTTCACCTCAATTCTCCCAAGACCAACAGGCTCGGGCGGTATGCACTCAACGGTATAGAGAGCCTTACTTCGATGGCACACCTTTTTACGTCTCCCTCGATACCCATAGTCATGGTACAAGGACAGGTGGCCAGAGGCAGAGATATCCATGATGCGCGACCTCTGTCGCAAGCACCACATCCTGTTCACTCTCATAAATAACATCAAACAGCAACGTATGATATACCACATGCCTGCAACAACCGCCTCCTTCGTTCGGCCAGATTACCTCGCATATCACTCTGCAGCTCAGTCAATATTCGGTTCACCTCATTTGCTATCGCAAGTATCAGCCAGGCTTCTCCGCCTGCTTCAATAGAAAAAAAAGACAACACTCACATGGCATGGATCGTATCTCATCCACACGAGTAGGGAAGTCAGTAATCTCCTGGCCCGTCTGAAGACTCAACAAGGGTCTCAAAGCCCCTTCGCCTCGAAAGGCAGTACTGTTCTCCGAACGAATATAATTGTTCTCGTCCCTGCCTCGAACTGTCAGATACCGGTCGTCATTTGACTCTCTAGTTCGTTCGTGTCCTACTCACCTTACATGGTCTAGAGAGCGCTGGACGGAGGCAAAGCCCTCATGTTGCCTCTTCTGCAGATCGGACAAGTCCCGACGGACCTGCTGCACCAACTCTAATAAGCGCCTGCCGCTGTCCACAGTGGGTAGATTCTCAACCCGGCGAAACTGAGTCGATAAAGCCTCACATCCCATCGAGACTTCAGCACAGTTGCTTCGACAAGCCTTCCGCAACGCCTCGGGCGGCCCAGCAAGCCGACCGCGTGGATCGGAGCACTGATGGCGAAAGCCCAGGAAATTGGGCCTGTCGACAGATCACATCTGCCCTGGCCAATGTGCCCCGTTGGCAAGGGCAACGCCATGGTCCAAGAAGTATCTATCTCCCCGGCCACACCGTGCGAGGGCATTTAGTCTGTGCCTCCATGATTTCCAAGGGGCAAGTGCCCGTACACCAAAGCACGTCAACTGGCAACACCCACACGGCGAAGTCGACATCTTTGAGAATAGCGCGATACTGTGGGCGCAGCCGCTCGCTATTTGAATCCTTCGTCCCCTCCACAATTGACTTCTGAAACCTTTCACCCTCGCATTCTGGGACAATGAACCACGATACTCTTCTTCTGAGCACCTGCTTTGATACCATTCAAGACTCCAACAGCGACGGCCAAGCACGCGTTTGGATCCGCAAAGCTTTAGATGCGAAGATCGACTTGGCACGATTCGTCGCCGACCGCCGAGGCAAGGGTCGAGCCACCGAGGTCGTCGGCTTCCTCAAAGGCGCATTCAACCTGGGCTTCCGTATCAGGTTCGACGATGACGGACCAGACGCTATTATCCGCTTCCCGAAGCCCGGCCACATCTCTTCGGTCTTTCTAGAGGAGAAGCTCGTCAACGAAGTACGCGCCATCGAGTATATTCGCCAGAACACCACAATCCCGGTTCCTCTTATACATAGTTGGGGGTTGACCAACGAGAGTCCCCGGCAACTCGGTCCCTTCATCATCATGGATTTTATAGAGGGCACTCTCGCCTCGAGAATCCTCCAAAAACCAACCGACGATGACCAGCAAGAAATGATACTGAATCCGGACCTAGATAGTGTCGTGCTCGACAAGTTCTACCGACAGGTGGCCGAGTACTTGCTCCAGCTATCTCGACTCGGATTCAAGCGCATTGGTGCTATTTCAAAAGAGCCTGGAGATGGCGGGTCCTCCTCCTCCAAGAGGCCCCTCACCTACAACATGAACGAACTGGCGACGTCTGCAGGCTACCCGATAGACGACTTTCCTACCACGAGCTTCGCTAATGCTAGCGACTTCTTCAAGCACGTGGCCCATGAGCACCTGACGCATCTAAACACCCAGCGAAACCTCGCGGCCAGTCCCGAGGCCGCCCGCGCTCGCTACATCGCCCGGCATCGCTACCTCCAGCTCATCCATAACTACTGCAGCGCCGAAGACGACGCGGGTCCTTTCATACTATTCTGTGACGACTTCCGGCCAGCGAACATACTTGTGAACCCTAACACGCTAGAGATCACGGCCGTGCTCGACTGGGAGTTCACCAACGCTATGCCCGCGCAGTTTTCGTACGACCCTCCCTGGTGGCTTCTGCTGGCCGACCCCGGCAGCTGGGTCGATTGTAACGCAGTTCAAGAGTTCCGAGACCTCTACGAGCCTCGGATGGAGCAGTTCCTTCGAGCACTCGAGGCAGTGGAGGCAGAGGAGGGCTGTGACGGTCGCGGACACGACCGGCGGCTCTCAGCGCGGATGCGTAGGTCGTGGGAGACGGGTCGGTTCTGGTTCAACTTCGCATCTCGGAAGAGCTATGATGTCGACACCATTTACTGGAGGGTGCTACACGACGGGGGCGACGCAGCCGATCTGCTCGACCCAGAGATGCGCGCCGAGATGGACGCAGCGGTGGACAAGAAGATGACACAGCTCCGAGAGTACAGGGAGGAGTGCGCAGCTCGTATCCCTGTTGAGAAAGACAACGGGAGAGGATGACCGTCCAAACATTCGGCTGGTCTCGCGGATTTCTAGGAACATCGCGACATCTTCATCCAGGCTGTAGTCGCGGAGCATCACACGAGGAAGTGTGCCTACGAGGTCGTCGATTGCGCAGACTACTCTCCACCGCACACTCTTGATGAGCCCGCTTCTGGGGGCACGGGCATCGAAGAATGCAGCCAGGAGCTCGGCAACAAGTTCACATCCAGCTTCACCCCAGGTTTCGCCGCCTACCACCCGGCCCTGCACATCACCGGGAACCCTGTGGCCGAAGGCGCCAAGCTTTTGTATACTTTCTTCCTACATCGACCATGCTAACTGTTTCCCAACACGCATGCGTCGTGCGTGCACGGTATGCTGGTTTCTCACGCCAGTGGATCTGGTTACTGATGGTATAGATGTTCTTGATCATGGCGTTACTCCCGCACCGGCAAAATGACATTCCTTCCGCTACCTCCTCATGAGCCTTCTTCTCCTTTTCCTCCTGCTCCTCCCTTTCTCTCCTCGCCTTCTGTCCGTCTCGTCTTTTTTTTTTTTTTTTTTTTTTTTTTTTTTTTTTTTTTTTTTGGCGCTGTCGCCAGATTTGATCACGGTCAATCAAGTGAAGTAGGTCCAAAATCGAGCTCTCAGACCGAGACCTGGTGCTGTGCCGTCCTGTTCAATGCGCTGTTCTGGCGCCCCAGGCTCCGCATTCTCGGGAGTGGTCGCAATGGCACGGGTCTGGCTGCGGGGAGTAGTCCGGCCCACTCCTGCGTAGATTTTGTCTAGCATGTCTCCCGCGGTTGCTCGCTTGCTAGGATCCTCAATCGCCATGTCCTGGAGCGTTTGGAAGTCCTTCTCACTGGCCGCCTCCTGAATCGCCTTGATCCTCAGGGGGGCTAGGTGCAGTGTCTTCTCCCGAAAGCCGGCCACATTCATCGCGTAGATGATGGTAACGAATAGGGACCAGACATCCATCTTCGGCGTCTGGGACAATCCCGGGTTCCCCAACTCAGGTGCCATGTACATGCTCGACCCAGCAAATGTTGCAGCTTCAGCAGCCCGATTCGCAAGCCCAAAATCCGCCAGTTGGTATAGATAACTGCCATCTTCTGTGGTCGAGTAGAGGATGTTGTCGGGTTTGATATCTCGGTGGACGATGTTTTCGGCCGCAAGGTAGTCGAGCGCCTGAAGCATTTGGTGGAGAAGTGGGCAGATTGATTTTGGGTTATTGAGGAAGAAATCGTTCTGGATCAGGTCCTGAACGCTTCCGGACTTGACTTCCGTGATGATCTCCAAATGGCTGTCCGTCCATTGGGCTGAGATGCACTCTATGATGTTCCTCTAGTGCCATTAGCGAACGTGGTTGTCAATAATAAGATGAATCTCAATGGACTTTTGCTTACATGTGAGACTCGAGATAAAAGCTCGGCTTCCCGCTTCAATGCAGCATACTCATAGGATTTAAGGGGAGGTCGCTTCACCCGTTTAACCGCCAGATAGTCGCCAGTATCAACATCAGCAACCTTCCAAACCTCACCGAATGCTCCATTTCCAAGCCTTATCCGCTCCGAGTACCTAATCGTCCCTGCAGGCCTCTGAGTATGGATTCGGGTAATAGCTCCAGAGGGTGCGATAGTTGGAGCAAAATCCAGGACGGTGCGAGTTTGTCGAGGATGGTCTTCTCGATAGTCGAAATGCGAGTCGGCCGGGTGCTTGTCACGAGGATGCCAAAATATCCGGAATCGCAGTAGGTCGCAATCTACTCCACCAATACCGAATACCAGATTGATAGTCTCGTCGACAACGACTCGGCGGTGGGAACGCTCTGATTCGAACCCCTTCGCCGTCTCCCCGATAAACTTGATCGATTTATTGGTCGAACGATCCTGGAGCATAACTTCCTTGGTGCGCTCATGGAGCTCAAAGGAGCAATGGATTCGCGAGATGCCTTGTCCTTCGACTATGACATCGCCGGAGCGCCCGATAGTGGCAAGGGTATACCGTGATCTAGATCCGAAAAAGGGACCGATGTCGAGTCCTTCTAGGACTTCGCCCTTGTTGTCCCTGAAAGTCGAGACAAGGCGGGCGTTGTCGGGATGCTTGAGAACCACTTTAGCCCGATCGTTCAGAGGTAAAAGCGAAAATAAAGCAAGAGGGTGGTGGCCATCGCGAGCCATGGTTGGCGGCGATGCTTTGCGGGAGGGGGGTTATGATGAGTGAGGG
>JAANQP010000577.1:0-18926 GCA_011320165.1 Fusarium protoensiforme | reverse complement strand
ATGTAAGAGGAGAGGCAGACAGCTCGCTCGACAAGAAGGTCAAAGGCAGAGAGAGAGGGGGGGACGGGACGGGATGGGACGGGATACCCAGTGTTCATTTCTTCACTTCTTCTGGCACATGGATTTACAAGTTTCATTTTCTCAACTGAATGCAATTTGGTCATTTCTCATCTTGGCACCCCACGACCCCAGCCAGTCACAGCCACCTGGTGTCTTCTTTCCTTACTCCTCCCCTTGTTACTCGTTCTTTCTTTTGATACTCTGCTTGGTTGCTTGGATGTTTCGATTGGCTCCTGTGATCTCGATGAGGGAGGGGTATGAGGAAAAGGCAGATGGATGAGGGGATGAGACATGAGAGAGAGACATGGGCGTTGGCAAGCTGAGAGAAGTGAAGTGACTGGGCGTCTAGCTCAAGGATACATACATAAGCCAGGGAGGTTAGGTCGGCACGCAGACAGGCAGATAGGCAGACAGACAGGTTTGGGGGGGGCTAGGTGGCATGTGGGAACCCGTTGGGCCAGTGTTGATTGGAGGCTTTTCAGGATGTCTGGTCTGGTCTGGTCATTTCTCTATTCTGACTATCGATGCATGTCTTCTCGTCACTTGGCCGGTCCCATGACTTGATTTCCACCAAAGACGGCACGGCACGGACTCCGTCTGTTTTCGGTGAGGAGGCAACTTGCATGGTCTAGGGACTGAAGCAAGCAAGGGAGTGGTGGTGATGATGATGCTGGCTTGCCTGCTTGTTCAGCTCGCGTCGTATCGTCTTCGATTGCGTGGTCTGGATGCGAGGATGGCGTTGATGTAGCCAAAAAAGAGGCTTGTCGAGGTTGGAGGGGGGCGTGATTTACGAACGGGTATCTCCTTCTTGCCTTGTCTTGTCTCGAACATACATGGCATAAGATGACGGCATCTGAGGGTCTCGGGAGGTCAAGATTGTCAAAATACGTGCTTTCGAGGAGGCGAGAGTGGTTTATTATAGTGGTATTAGCTTGTCATACCAAGGCATTTCATTGAAAGGGAAAAAAAAACGGCGGCCACGCCAACATGATGCTGTAACACCCCCAGCTTCAGCCTTGAAAATCAGCAGGCGGGCGAACCGCTGGCCCCGACGCAACCGTGCTCGTCCCACCCATACTGCTACAGTACATGTTGGTGTTTTTTATTTGGTGATAAAAAAGTAAGTACGGTGTAGTTGTTGGATTAAGGTTGGCACGCTAGAGGGGGGATTTTCCCGGCGGGAAAGGGGCGGACCGCTGGACGGGACCCATCAGATCATCTTGATTAAAAGGAATATTTTCAATCAATCAAAGACTGGACGGGGAATTAATTCCCATCTGACAGTTCAAACGATGGCAAATGGGTTTTGGTAGCTGATTACTTTAGCCCGACGTCGGTTGAAGTCTAAAAAACTTTGATGGAACTGTCACTAAGGCATGATGACAGGGATAGACAAATTAGCACACACTGTATAGAAGAAAGCGCTCATCTCTCTCTTTTTTTTTTAGTGGCTCCGAGAAAAAAAAATGCAAGGGTTGGAATACAGTGCAAAAATCTGGTAGGGGGGAAGGGATCGGCGGGCGGGTTCGTGAGGGCACTTGAGCTTGAGCTGGCTGGGCACACAAAGAGGGATCGACGCTATCCGCAAAGAGTCTGGAGCGGGAGAGTGGATCAGATCGGGGGCTATTGAAGAGAGACATAGGGAGAGGAAGTTGGGTGATGTGATGTGATGGTCAACAAGCTACTAATCGTCAAGCAACACCGTGAAAGGAGAATGCAACGTCCCGGAGATGGATGCTGCCGTCTCTTGTGTGACACCCGAGTCGAGGCTGCGGCGTGAAAATCAAAAAACACCTCAGCTCAAGCTCAGCACAGCTATCTACCTATCTAGGTATGTACACTAAAAAAACCCAACTGCAAGTGTTGCTCGCAGGTGCAGGCAGACATACAGATAGACAAATGTCAGGCCATACCTCTCTGCATCACTCTACGTTGGGGCGGCCGACCGGGAGACGCGATGAGACGGATCAGGGTCTATCACTTCCGTGTCACTTGTAGGTCAAAGACCCTGTATGCATCAAGCCTGCCTGTCTGCCTACTTGCTGACTGAATATGCCCTCATCACAGACCCCCTCCTCCATCTTTCCTAGTACCCGGTCCCCTCCCTTCTCCCTCCACCGAAGGCGGGTAATCATGCATGCAAGCCTCCTTTCCTGCGTACGCGCTGCTGCTGCCACCCACTTTCCCATCTCCCGACGTGTTACGGCATAAGCGTCAAATCTCGACGAAGCCGGCAGCCCGGTCGGCGGAGGCGGAGAGGAAGCCCGCTGACGTACTTGTGCGGATGGATGTGTGTGTGTGCACGTTGGCATTGGTTGATGTCTCCAGATCAGGCTGTGTATCAAGTGAAAGAAGTAGAGGAAACAATGCATCACATGCTGCAAGACAGCGTATTCAGGCAGATGAGATGTCACTGGGTAAATGGAAAAAAAATCAGGCTGAGAAAACAATAACAAACAGCCTAAGCAAATCGAAGAGAGAGACAACAACGCCAAGCCAATCGACAGCCCACCCCAAAAAAAACAGGGTTGAGCCTCATGCAGGTCGCTACACCGGTCGCACGGGCTCCACAGAGGGCTCCACCGATGAGGCCTTCCTCGGACGCCGGTTGAGAGTCTCCCCCTTTGAGGGGGCGTGGTCGTGGTCTTGTTATGTGTGGGGAGGGGAGGAGAGAGGTGATAGGCTGACGTGGTTTTTCTGATATGTGACAGGTTTGACGGGGGAAAGAGAGCAAAGCTTGGCGAGGAGAGAGAGTCTAGACTCTGGAATGCAAGTCAACCATGTAGGTAGGTAGTACTCTCTTATCACAAGGGTTTTTTGATTTATTCGGTACAGTACACACGGATACTGCTCAGAACCTCCAGATGGCATCCGACATCTTGGCCACCGCCCCCATCTCGGCCGTGTCGTGCACCCTCACCACGTCGGCCCCGCCCTGCACCGCCGCGGCCACCGTCGCCGCCGTGCCCCACGTCCTCCGTGCCGGCTCCGTGACCCCCGTGATCCTCCCGACAAAGGCCTTGCGGCTCGAGCCCACCAGCCACGGCAGGCCCTCGAGCCCCGGCCAGTACCGCAGCTCCTCGAGGCGCCGGAGCATCTCGAGGTTCTGCGACCCCGTCTTGGCGAACCCGATGCCCGGGTCCAGCACTATCCGCCACCGCCGGATCCCCGCCGCCTCGGCCGCCGCCACCCGCGAGAGGAGCTCCGACGCCACCGTCGGGATCAGCCCGTCCGGGTACGACGTGAGCTCCGTCATGGTCTGCGGCGTCCCGCGCATGTGCATCAGGCAGATGGTCTTGTCGAGCCGGCCCACCGTCGGGAGCATGTCGGCGTCGAGCACGCCCGCTGATACATCGTTGATCATGTCTGCGCCGCTGGCTATCGCCTGCTCGGCCACCGACGCTCGGTACGTGTCGACGCTGATGACTACATCGCGGGCCTCTGGGATGGAGCGGATGAGCTGCACCGCCGGCACCACGCGGGATGCTTCCTCGTCAGCTGAAACCTCGGGTCGGCCAGGCGCAGTGGACTGGCCGCCCACGTCGATGATGGAAGTTCCGTCCCTGACCATGTCGATTACCGTCTGAGCGATGCCATCCTGAGCATGCACCCCGCCGTCTGAGAACGAGTCCGGCGTCAGGTTGAGGATGCCCATGATATGCGTCTTCCTCTTGCGAGCGAGTGGCGTCAGGGGACTCGAGGACGGCGAGAGGGGTGTCATGGACGACAGGGGCTCGCCGAGGGGCAGCTCGTTCAGATGGTCCTGGATGAGCTTCCACGGCTTGGAGGGGTCCAATGACTTGGCCGGGATGAGCCTGCGGCGGTTGTCAGATTTGCCTGTTACACGGTTGACGAGAAAAATTCAACTTACTCGGCCAGGGGTCTGAGGACAAACTCCCTCTCCAGGATGCCGATGTGAGGCACCCTAAGCCGCTCGTGGTCGACCCTCTCATCGCCGTACAGGAGGATATCTAGGTCAATGTTGCGTGGGCCCTTGTCGATGACCTTCTTCCGGCCCATCTCCTTCTCAATGGCTTGTAGTTGATCTAGCAGCGCCAGGGGCTCCAACTCAGTCTCGACCTGGATGATTATCGATTGGTCAGCCCCGAGCCATCCATTCTCTGATATACGCACCTCGCAAGCTCCATTGACGAAGCGGTCCTGGTCTGTCACATACATGGGCTCCGTCTCCCAAAGACTACTGGTCCTCTTGACCTTGATGCCTCGACGGTCCATCTCGTTGCACGCGTGCTCAATCTCGGCGACGCGGTCTCCCATGTTGCTCCCCAGGGCGATGTACGCCGTCGTCTTCCGCGGCCCACTGCTGCTGCCGCTTCCGCACGAGCACGCACAGCCGCAGGCCGAACGTTTCAGTCCAGGCATTGTCGCGCAGAGGCGAGGTCGCACCGCAATGGCCGATGGCATCCGCATCCGGCATGGCGAGGCTGAGGCAAAGGCCCGCCTGGGCGGGAATGCAGCATTTCGTGCGGTGGCGAGGCTGCGTATCAGCGGGCGGGAAGGAAGATGTTTTCTCATGGCGATATTCGTCTACCGCCGCTACCTACATGCTGGTTCGCGGGACTAGGTTATGGTGTTGAGCGGGTGAGCCTCCATAGAGAGAGAGGTTGCAAAAATTTGGCGCTAAATTGACGAGCTGGTGGGGCCTTGGAGTTGAACGGTAGAAAGTGGACGCCATGGAGGAACGTCTACATGACCATGAGTCGTTTCTTTAGAGTTTTGGACCCTTATATTTGGGTCCTGGATGAGTTGAGTTGATAAATCTGACTCAGAGTCGTGTCTCTTGGGGCTGACGTTGAACTGTAGTGGTGGTCATTGTCCATGTCACGGGGTCTTGAATAAAGTGGCCAAGGCCAAGACCGTCTTAGTCGAGACTAGCACCGAGCACATGTTAGAGACACAACAGATCGTCCAACGATGCCCAGTCTCTCAGCTGATAATTGCAACAAGGAAGAGAAGAAAGAATCCATCTTGTCCGTTTCATCTGATGATCAGATTTCTCCGCCCTCCACTTTGAACCGACATAACCGTTCAGACCGAGTCAAAAAAAGGCACAAGGCACCACGCAACTCTCGTCCCTCGGCATCTTCCCCAGATTCAATTACCCGCTAAGCCCGAACCGGACTAACCCCCCGCATCATCCTCCATCTCCGGCTCCAAGCCTCGGCATGTGGTCCATCCGTCGTCCATCGCGAAGCAGCTTCTGGCATCTTTCTTACGTCCCCCTCAGCTGATCAAACAACTTTTCGGGCTTGTTTATAATCTTGTCGAGTCCCTTGCTGACCACGCTTTGCTACTTCCCCATACCCCCTTTTCTTCCTCTTACTCCTCTCCTCTTCATCCACCAAGCGACCAGTTCTTGTCCTCCCATCTCCAAACCTCATCGCCAATCTAGACATCATGGCCTCCCCACGTACGTCATTACCCCGGATCGCATTCGCTCCCCCCCCGTGATGCGCGCAGCAATCGCTAACCACTCTCGTCATGCAGAGAAGCTCCGAACCCCCATCACCGATCTGTTCAAGATCAAGCACCCCGTTCTGCTCGCCGGCATGAACGTGGCTGCCGGCCCCAAGCTCGCCGCCGCAGTCTCCAACGCCGGCGGCCTCGGCGTCATCGGAGGCGTCGGCTACACCCCAGAGATGCTGCGCGAGCAGATCGCCGAGCTCAAGAGCTTCCTCGTCGACAAGAACGCCCCCTTTGGTGTTGACCTGCTTCTCCCCCAGGTCGGCGGAAGCGCTCGCAAGACCAAGTACGTGATCCTCCACATTCCGGCCCCCTCTACATGTCCTCAATCACATGCAAATTTTTAAACACTCGGCTGACTCGTGATGAAACAGCTACGACTACACCAAGGGCAAGCTCAATGAGATGGTCGACATCATCATCCAGGAGGGCGCCAAGCTCTTCGTCTCGGCCGTCGGCGTGCCCCCCAAGGCCGTCGTCGACAAGCTCCACGCCAACGGCATCGTCTACATGAACATGATCGGCCATGTCAAGCACGTCCAAAAGTGCATCGACCTCGGCGTCGACATCATCTGCGCCCAGGGCGGTGAGGGTGGCGGCCACACTGGCGACATCCCCACCACCGTCCTCATCCCCGCCGTCGTCGACATCTGCAAGAAGCACAAGTCGCCCCTGACCGGCCAGCCCGTCCAGGTCGTTGCCGCCGGTGGCATCCACAACGGCCAGCTGCTCGCTGCCTCCCTGATGATGGGCGCCGGCGCCGTCTGGGTCGGCACCCGCTTCATCCTGACCGATGAGGCCGGCGCCCCCAAGGCCCACAAGGAGGCTGTCCGCACCTCTGGCCACGACGACAACGTCCGCACCATCATCTTCACCGGCCGACCCATGCGTGTGCGCAACAACGAGTACATCAACGACTGGGAGACCAACCGCGTGGCCGAGATGAAGGAGCTCGCTGCCAAGGGCGTCATCCCCTACGAGGCCGACCTCGACAAGCTGTCTGAGAACGCCAACGACAACGATGACGAGGAGGAGGACATTTTTGACAAGTACCGCCCTTACCTCATGGGCAAGTGTGCCGCCGTGGTCAATGAGCAAAAGTCGGCCAAGGCCGTCGTGGACGAGTTTGTGGACGACGCCGTCGCTTGGTTGCAGAAGGGCAACAAGATGATTGCCAAGCTGTAACAAACAACCTTTTTTCCTTTGACGCTCCTGTTTTCTGGATACCTTTACTGTAGACTATATAGCATATCACCATGTAGGACGCACCATGGATGCGGCATGAATTCATTGCTTTACTTGATCCGACACTTAAGAGAGAATTGAAACAATGTAGACTCTTTTTTATCGTAAACTAGCAAACATCAAATCTCTATTTCATACTAGGTAACCAAAGCAGCCAACTTGGGACATCGCATGTACGCCAGCTCCAAAAAGCACCCCGCCCCAGACAGATTCATGCCAAGCGCACGTACGTATATGCGCCATGATTTGCTCGATGCCATATTCTCGAACCGGCCTATGCTTCTCTCTCTCTCTCTCTCTCTCTCTCTCTGCTTTCTTCCCCAGCGCCCCCCTTGAGACACGTGAACCTTGTGCGTCAAATTCTATCTTGTCAATTGCACATCTGTTTAGTTGCCAAGGTAAGATCGGATCGCTCCCTGGAGCCGGGAGGACACCTCGCCCGCCATTTGTGTCAGGTTCTCGAGATCGTCACCGGCCGTGATGCCAAACTTGCGCACAAAGTCCTTGGCCGCCGACTCCAGATCGCCGTACTCCTCCTCAGGCTCATCTTCAGGTCGTCCAAAGTAGGCGTTGGACGAGATGGCGGATGCGCCCTCGAAACCTTGGAGCCGGGTCTTGGCCTCGGCCTGGGCGTTGGGGTCAAAGGCACCCTTGCCGAAGAATTCGTCTGATGAGATGCCCTTCTGGCCACCGAACTTGTCGCGGGCATATCGCTCTGAGTCATCTGTCTTGGGTTAGCACATGCTTGTTCAGATGGATGCATGGGTGAAACTTGCCCTGAGCCGCAGCCTTGACAGGACCGACGGAACCAAATCCACCAGCATTCTTCTTGGGGGCGGCGGCAGCAGCCTTGGGACCACCGATCTGGCCAAAGCCCAGCCGTCCCATGCCCATGCCCAATCGCTCCACCTCGGCATCTGACTTCTGGCGTGTATGCGATGAATAACTGCTCTTGTTGGGGCTGACGGGGGTGGGAGAGATGATGGCAGCGGCCGATCCAGTAGCAGCCTTGGTCGCAGGGTTCTCTTCCGCGTCGGGGTCGTAGCCAAGCTTCGCGATCCTGTCGGCCTCCTCCTTGGCCTTCCTCTCGGCCTCGTCAAAGTCGATCGCGTCGCTGGTAACCTTCTTTGCGCCCAGCTTGGTAGTCTTCTTGGCACCGAGGACATTGGCCTTGCGGGGACCACCAATGCCACCAGTCTTGCGAAGGGCAGCCGACGTTGTGATTCGGCTTGCGGGCTTGGACTCGCTAGAGGCATTTCGGGCAAGAGGCGAAGAAGCGCGGGCAATGTCCTTGCCGTTACCGGCGTTGAGGAAAGGAGAGGGCGTTCGGCCCATCACAGGCGGGGTCGCAGTGCGAGAAACGGGGGGTGTAGGCTTCTTGATGGCAGGCTTGTCCCAGGAAGAGAAGAAGTCGTCGTCAGGCTCGCCGGCGGGGGTAGCAGAGCCGTCATCGACAGCATCGGTGATGACAACCTCCTCGGGGAAACTAGACACATGTCAGGTATGTATATCAGGGGGCAGGGCGCCTCAGGGGAAGAATCGAAACATACTCTTGGGCGTCCCGCGCAGCGCGTCGCTTAAGCTCGTCCTTGTACTTGGTGGCGGCGTTAGATTGGTACTTGGTCTTGGGGTCCTTGCTGTTCAGGGCAGCGGTGCCGCCATTCTGCTGGAAGAACTTGGTGGCAGACTCGTTGCCACCGACCTTCATCAAGCGCAGCTGGTCCCATTGCCACTCTGTACTCGGTCGTCAGTCTGGTAGGCGATGGGGGAGGTGTCGCAGGCTACATACGGTCGAGGTTGGTTGATCGCACGAATGAGATATGGACACCAAGGTTTCGGTGGTTGGAGGAGCAGTCCAGGCAGAGGTAGATGCCGAAGGGGACTGATGTCCAAGTAGGGTTCTTTTGGCCGCAGTCGAAGCAGATCTAGGTTGCGTCAAAAGTCAGCGCTGCTGTCACGACTGCGCAAAGAGTATTTGACAGCTGCATACCTTGTTCGCAGGCTTGGTCTTCAACTTCTCAAAGATCTTCAGCGACTGCTGCTTCGTCGCAAGAGCGCTCATGTTGACTTTTGGGCCTCGATCAGGCAGGGCACAATGTTCTGGAAGGAGTGACGAGTGCTTCGGGAGCTCGAGAGGCCACTTTAAGTTGCGGCGGCTATAGGCGACGTGTCAAAGAAGAGACAGAGTTCGTCGGGCTAGGGAGGTCTCAATGTCAAGTTGGGCGCCGGAATCGTTCAAGGAATAATAAGGAGTCGGTCATCAAGGGCAGGTGTCTCTAAGGTAAAGTGGCATATCAGTCACGCTAGTCCCGATTTGGTCGCATCTCTTCCCCACGTCGTTCTGCCGGGCGGTGAAGGAACTACAACATGGAATCCATCCCAGAGCTCCAATTGAGAGAGGCCCGAGATGCAGTCAACTCCTACGTCAGCCCTTTGTTGGTTCAATCGTTTGTTTTATTGTCAGGACAACAGTCCTGATACCATGGCTGCAGTGAGATCGCCAGGATGAAGCCGACCACCTCCTTAATCCCGATTCGATCGACCGCCTTCGTGGGGTGCCCCTCCAAACTACAACCTCTCCTACTTTCGCGATGCTATGCGACACATAAAGGCCTGGGGGCAGCACCCCAGGGCCCTAAGCGGAGGGCCGTGACGCCATTCAACGATACCGGATACGTGCCATGGAGCCAGCTCTCGGCGGCAGAAAAGGCCGGGCGTGCCACTCAGCAGACGGTCAACTTTGGCATGATTCTGGTCGGCCTCGTACTCACTGTAAGTTGCTTCCCCGCCAAGGCATGCGACAAGTTGCTAAACATTCAGTAGGGTGGCGTGACATACTTTCTCTGGACTGAAGTCTTTTCCCCCGATAGCAAAATCTCAAACTTCAATCGCGCCGTCGACAGAATCAAGGACGACCCTCGATGCCTGGAGCTGCTCGGCGACGCCAAGAAGATCTCGGCCCATGGAGACGAAACATTCAACAAGTGGAGACGGGCACGCCCTGTTGCGTATGTAAATCACACACTGGCACTGGGAAAGCGCTGACAGCTTTAGGTCCTCGGAGTCTGTCGATGCCCAGGGAAATCAGCACATGCTGATGCATTTCTACGCAAGTTCGCAAGCACACATAAAGTCGGACACATGCTAACTGCAACAGGTCGAGGGGCCATTGAACAACGGCGTTGCGCGACTACACCTGATCAGGCATCGTGGACAAGGCGAATACGAGTACAAGTACTTCTTTGTGGATGTAAAGGGCCACGAGAGGGTCTACCTCGAGCACGAAGAAACAGCTGCGTCCAAGATAGGAAAGAAGCTCAGTTTCTTTGGTGTCAAGTGGGGTTGAACCACGGCGCCAAGTGTACCAATATCGTTTCTCACCAAGGACGACATTCGGCCTTGGTCTGGAGGAAGCCTCCGCTATCGCGTCGACGATATGATGAGCAGGCATGGTTTCTTTGTATCATATCCTGGTTGCTCGGCTCCTCCGTCAGCTTCCACTTGTATCTATTAACTTGGTTGACGATGTTGGGTATCTCCCATTCCCCGAATGCGGATCTTGATGGGTCATTTATATCTAAAGAAGCTGTTCCCTTTCTTTGGGTTCGTCCATGTCAATCGAGTGTTCGATCGGCCAACAGGCGGACGGCGTCTGTTGCTAACCCCACCGTCTCATCACTCCCTTGTAGACTTATCTCTGGCCAATCACTCTGTCATCCATAGCTGAACTCTTTTCCTTATTTTGGTCCACCAACACTCAGGTGAGGCTACCCTAAGCTAAATCTGCCTTCATTGTTGAACCCCTACTCTCCAGTAAATACAGTTCGTTGGCTGATGTGTTCATGATGAACATGGAGTCCTTTCCTTTCTTAAAGCTGATCGATTACGTCCCAACATGTCACCCTTGTGTAGCTTCGCTAGGCCACAACACCCTAATGATGGGTGCCAGTAGTGTCTTGCTTCAGAGCAGTCTCTGGACATCTTGCTGCTACATCGTGTCAACATATCCGTGTGATGGCATTGATGCGTTTCAAAGTGACATTTAATAGAGGCCATCACACTCAGACGCCTCTCAAAATTGATAAGTTGCTGTGAGACTACAGTTTCACGCTTGATCCATATTTTGGACCTTGCATAAAAGCTTGAAGTATTGAAGTGTCCCATCGCTGAAAAGTAGGTATAGTCAAAGGGCCCGGATTTCCCAGCCCCCGGCATTCAGTTAAGACGTTATTTTCACATTCTTCACTCAAAGTGGAAGAGCATCATGTTCGGGCTACTAGGTTGTTCTCGCAACTGAGGAGCTTTGGTTGAACGACTGAGCATAATGACTAATTTTGGGATATTGGTTGAGCTTACACATTGTGTTGGCTTATACCCCTAGACCTCTTTCTTTACACGACTTGGTTGTTGACCTACTCAATTGACGAGTTATCTTAAAGAGTACATCAAGACAGCCTGCGAAAAGATACACAGCTATAAACATAATAACATCATCGCAATATGCCCTTCAATACAGTGGCTAGCATCTAATAAACTTTATAGATGCATCCTATATAGGTAACCAGCGTTAACCAACCTCTAGTGTTTTAATAAGAGAAGGTGTTTCCTACAATGCATTATCAGCTAAGCAAAAACACCAAGACAGTCCTACCCGACACTCACAAGTACATAAGACAACAAGGCATGTTGCAGTCATTCTTTACACGAGTTAGCCCTATTCATATACATTGGCTCTGGTCCGAGTTGCACATGTCTACTACGCAAGCGACTGGGAAGATGGTGACGTCCTTTAGGCTTGGTTTCACACTTCTGGGGGTGACATCAGTTCATCACAAAGAATTGATTGAGCCAGGAGCAGTAGACGAGCCGTTCTACCGGGCTGGAGAACAACACTGATCTCAAGCCCGTCGAGAGGCCAGATCCCGCTGGTGCTATAAATGGTGTTGCGTTTTGGCTAATTGCTAGAGAACAAGCTCCCGGTTGGATTCTAGTCAGTAGACAATTACCTCCGAATCGCCCAGGGCCAGGTCTACCCCTAAAGTGTGATCACTCAGTAGCTAGATCCTCTGTAGTCGGCCTCAGGAGACCAGCGGATGGCCAAGTTGCGACCCTATACAGAACCACTGCCCCCAGAGCTCTTGATAGTTCACTGGGGTGACTTGACGTCTGTGGGAGGAAACGCTGGAAACAGGACATAAGCACACGAGGGCGAACAAGCTATCGCCGATGACTACGAGCGGCTCAACTACTCCGAGGTCCTATACCACGACTATGTAAAGCAGTTGCAACCACTTAAGGTAGGTTACTTAGAGGGCGATTATAAGTTACAACTGCCAGGTTTCCTAGGATGTGTCATTAGCAACCACTTCTACTTACTACACCAACCATGAACTATCGTAAAGGCTTAGATACAGCCATACCCGTGCAGAAAAGAATGTCGTGGGCTCTTTAGTCTTGTCAAACATGACCAACATCACCGTCCCAGAACCATGGCTGTATGAACCGTTCGAAGCAAGCATGTCACAACGCCCAAAGTCTCAACTGCAACTGCGCCTCCTGGTTTACGGAGTTCTCTTTAGTCTTGTAGCATATCATATACTGGCCATCCCAAATCCCCAAGGTGATGCCAAGAT
The DNA here is from genome assembly GCA_011320165.1 of Fusarium protoensiforme. Lineage (NCBI taxonomy): Eukaryota > Fungi > Ascomycota > Sordariomycetes > Hypocreales > Nectriaceae > Fusarium > Fusarium protoensiforme. Next base: position 6,504 of record JAANQP010000577.1, on the reverse strand, counting down.
AGTAGATAGTGGGACGAATGGTGCTCCCTGATGAGCTTGCTGGCTGAGTCTCGTCAACCCTAGGCCTAAACGACTTACAACTTGGCGAACAGTGTGACCAACCGTTTGGTATTGGCCTGCCTAGCACCTGGTTCTCACAATCAAGGCAGACCATCATCTAGGATCATCCCAGCCTCGGTAGACACGTTCATGATAGAATTCTACAAGTGGTGGCATGAACCCTCATGCCGAATCGACCGCTCTATACCCGAGGCCGGTCGTAACCTCGGGTCGCTTGTCCACGCCTCATCTCACAACACACCCTGGCCGTGAAGCTGTTCACATCGACATGGGCTCTGAGATTCACCCCCCATTCGTCTCCATAAACTCCCATGGCACAACAAAGCCGAGTCACATAATCATAGTAGCTCATAAACACCTCGGTCATCGCGGTGCACGGCATCACCTCGGCATCCCGCTCATAGCGGCGAGGTTGTGGGATATACGGGCCGCGTTTCCACTGGCAGCCATCTTCCCCAAGAACGGCTCAGGCATGTGATTATGCGGGGGACAAACCAACAACCTCGTGTTTCTTGAGCCGCATTGGAGCCTCTTGACGTCAAAGAACTTCGAGGCTGGTGGTGATTTGACGTGTTTGTTGAGTAGATGAGTAAGGTAAACTTCTATTGACTGACGCCCAAGTTGAGAACTACACTTACACTACCGTCTGAAGTATCTATCCCCATTTACAGTACATAATCAGACAATCATACCATCTCCAAGTGTCGACAACATGAACCGGCGAAACCTTGCGAGGAACCGGACTCGAGTTCCTCTTCGAAGCCATCATGACCATCCTCCACACTCACTCCTCATACGCCCACGCCTACTGCGGCTCAGCGATCGGCGTTTTCTGGGGCAAGGGCGTGCGGAGTGAAATCTGGGGAAATGAACAGAGCAGAGCTTGACAAAGGTTTGCCACTAGAGCCATGATCCGAAGTCGGATCCGCCGTCTTTGTCTCTGTCTTCGGGGGTTCGGTCTCAATCATTGACCTCGGGATGCCGCCATTCAAGACATCTCGGTCTACGCCCGGCGTCTTGCGTCCGCCGAAGCAATGTTGCGCCGGCAATTGCGCGCCTCGGACGAGCGGCTCTGCGGTCGAGCGACTCATCCCCAGCATTTCATTCATTCAATTCCCCACGGCCCCGTAAAACTGACGTTATCTCTTGGCTTTGGATCGTGGGCTCTTGATTCACCCGGAAAGGGGTAGGTTAGTGCGCGAGAACACGTCTCTTCCCGATGCCTTCTCGGATCTTCCGTCTTCCTCCGAGGAGAGACGAGACCCTGGATGCTCAAGATCCCTGCTGAGAACGTGCTTGCTCCTCACTGGCGAGCTCACCTTGGATTAGCCTTGGACCCTGCAAAAACAGGACAGCGTGGTGGCTTTGACTTGACGCAAGCCCTCCTTGGCTGTTTCGAGCGTCTAGACTCTGACCGAGAATGATACGAGCCCATTAGCCAAGGTTGCAGGGCTAATTCGCCATGTGCAAGCTCCAGAGGTGAAGGCTTTCCGCATGTCCGAACAGCTTGGTCGTTCCCCGGTTTGTTGGGAGCTAAAATATTAGCACATCGCACCAGCACACCCGGGCAGTTGATCCTGGAATTGAGGCTGAAAGAATCGTCGACCATGCTCATGCCGGCCGTACCTGATTAGATCGGGATGTGGTCCGTGGTGCCCGAACGTTCCGATCTTGGATGCGTCCGCAGCTGAGAAGGTGCCTGTTGTTGATGGTGAAGCTGATGGTGTGCAAGTCAAGACAGCTCTTGGTTGATGCCGTCAACGACTCTGCAACAGCCCAGTCAGAGCTCTCCCACCATGGACTATCATGATCCGACTCATCACTTATTCAATAAAGTAAAAACCAGAGCTTGCGCAAGCATTATCACATGCCAACAGAGCCCAATCGGGACTGCTACACCCTCAACGTGCATCTCCAACCTCTGAAAGACGTCGAGTTTGTTAGTCAACATCTGCTCAGTACACGTACGTACCTGCTAGGTAGCCATGGTTCCTCACATGTGATTGTGACAAATAGCTAAAGCACGTTCCAACAACATGTAGCATGTAGCTTTGTGATGCCATGCGGCAGAGCGCTGCCGGCGGAACCGACTGACAGTGGGAATCTCAGCCCTGCGGAAAGCTTTTCGTCGATAGATGGCGGCTCAACAAGACTCCATCCATCCTCGCTTTTGGATGCTTTAGGGTCTTAAACACGCGTTACAATCTCACCACACACGGCCATGTTTGGTCCCTTGCTTCCGCGATCCCCACAACGCTCCGGCGAAAGAAGGCTTGTCAGGTTGATGGATCCCCAACCAAGGTCTCAATCTTCATGATAAGCTCCATATTGCGCGGCCGCAAGATCCATTATGGCTCCAGAGTCCTCGGATCCGCGATTGAGCACATGCAGATGGCTTCCTCAGCGTCCGCAAAGCACATGCTGCGAGTTCAGAGTCTTATCACCTTCCTTCAGGCGGCCGTCGCTGGTGGTTGCGCAATGGCCAGTCAAGGACGTGCGGTCTGAGGCTCTTCGTTACACGGCAAGGTTGTGTGATTGATTGACAGTAAGCCCGTGAAGCGAGACGGGGCAATCACGGAGCTTCTTTGTCGTTATGCGAGCGGTGCGGCCGCCTTGGGCACCAACGAAGAGAGCCTGGGTGGCAGATGCAAAGAGCTGCATCGTTTGGTCCTGGTCCAGTATCAGACGAGGTCGTAGGCAGAGGTGAAATTGTGTAACCCCTGCTCAGTACTCCATTGTTAGATGCGCGAGCCACCCGTGGGAGATTGTCCCGTCACGTTGGATTCCGTCCCACGGCCGTAGGACCAAAGCCCGTCGTCTCCCACGCCAAGCAAAGGCCACGTTCGGTGTTGGTTTCGTCTGCCGGGACGGGACGTACACAACAGGATCGCAGCCATGCCATGCTCTGGCAGGGAACAGGCAATCTGGGCTGTCCAGCACGCCGGGCGCGATGCGATGCGCTTGTCAGCAGCCAACGACGTGCACTAGCTGGAAGCCGGTTTCTGCCTCTTATCAAATCGAGATACATGAGGGTTGCGCTTTATGCAAGCAACTGCCTTGGGCGCCTGGGAAATGTTGTGCATTGCCTGACACTTGTCTGCGCAAACTTGCTCGCGACAATCTGTGCAGACTCAGACAGACCCGTCGGGCGTCGAGATGCAACCCGTCTGGCAAACAAGCCGCAGTGAGTCTGCTGTATGTGCGAATGGATACCTCTGTCTCATTGTCAGCATGAGCAGTCCCGGCGCAAGATGAGACGATGCTGGATGGGGGTTGCTCAACGGCATAAACCTCTCAGAGGCCGAGACAGCAGCAGGTGTTTTTTGGTAAACCCGGTGCTTGGTGCATGAAACCAGAGCAGAGGACCCCCGTGCAATTACCCACACCCCTTGGGGCCCGACATGGAGCTGTCTGGCAAGGGCATCGTTTTTTGCAACGACATCTTCCCCATGCTGACCCCTGCTACTCTGACATCTCGCGGGGCGCGGCGTGGGGGACACATCCGTCGTCTGGAGCTGGAGATGGAGCTGCGGCGGGTGCTCCGTAGAGGTACGCAGCGCTCATCAGATTCTTCTCGTCGATGCCGCTGGAGGATCCTGTCGTCATTCCTGGGTCCGCTTTGTGACATCTCTCTGCCCTCAAAGCCCCCTTGCCGGCCGAGACCTGATCCAGTTCTCGGTGTCGCCAGAGGAGCCTCAGAAGGCCTCATTTCCCAGCCGCTGGAGCTCCCTGGCCCGCCCCGTCTGGGCGGATGAACGGCCGCTTGTTCGTGCTCATGCTCATGCTCATGCCGTGTGTATCCGCAGCCCCATCCCATGGGCATCGCGAGCAGGCCACGAGGAGCATCAAATGTCGCTTGACAATCAAGCTAGCACCAACAGGAAGACAACTGGACCGCCCGCTCTTCACTATCAGGGTGCCCTGATCAGCGCTCCGTGCCGGGCTAGATTGCCCGATTTCAGGTACCGCAACTTACAGGTTATTTTTTCTTTTGTGGAAACAGTCTTGTCTGGCCTGGCATGGCCTCGGCATGGGAGATGTGTCATTAGCTGTCTGCGGGCGTTTGCCGATCGTCTGGGGTTTTTGCGCGGATAGCTCCACCGAGGCAGTATCCGATGCCGACTGCTCTTCAAGCGATCGGCTAAATGATTGCGAGGCGAGGTGAGGATACGAGTCAGTCTCGGTGTCAATCGCACCGAGGACATGAATGTGAGGATGGGCAAGATAAGGGATGGACCGAGTGAGAGACCCTTCTCGCTACGATTCGACTAAGCGTCTTGGTAGCTAGCGCTTAAGTGGGCGCATAAATTGCTTCAAGATCCTTCCTGCCTTCCTAGGCAAGTCTTAGCTAGGCAGGTGATAGGTCTGGAGCAAAGGAAAGAAGGGCGTTTACTTCCCCAGAAATTTGGCAATCGTAAGCAAAGGACGAAAGGGTTCATCGTCTCACACGCCCCTTGAAGGACAAAAGCTCCCTTTTCTCGTCGTCTGCCGCTTGCTCATCTCGTCTCAACCGCGCGACGCAAGGCGGGATGATGCATGAGAAGCGATGGCCGATCTCGAGTGCATTCAACCGACAACTCCACCCCCGCAAGGAATTGAATCGAGTTGAATTGGTCTCGGGTCAGCCAGCCAGTTGATGGCATCTTGTAAAGGGGCTCATGTCTATTTGTGTCGTGAGACACGCTGATCCCGAGACTTGACCCGTGTTCAAGACCAAGATTGGCATGTATCCTATGATATGATATGCTCTGGTCTGGTCTCGCCCGGCTATTCTACCCAAGCCTTGACTAGTCAACTCTGATGGCATTCAAAGTCCGGGAAACAACCCCACGCCAGACAAACTCCGGCCCGTATGAGATCTACCGCTCCCATGACTCGGTTTTTGTCCAGCGGGCCGGTCTTTTACTGGCGGTGGTCAACTTCCAATGCTAGATCAGGATACCGGGATTCAGGATCAGGTTGTTCAACTGCCCACCCAGCATCCATTGCTTGCTTGCACCCATCCCCAGGTGACACAGTCACACACACTCCCCCAGACCGAGGCCGCCGCTATCCGCAGCTGGACGTGGGACAAATCCAAGCCTGCCTGCATGGTGATGAGGGTAAGAGTATTCATTTATTCAATCTTAGCCCTGGTCCGGGGGAGAGGCGAACTGACGCACAAATGTGCTCCAAAGTGCTCGGCCCCTGAGTCAAACATTCGAGACTCCGTTCCTCCGGGGCCCCGGAAACCCCAAAAGATAAGACACAAGTCATCGTCATCAGAGTTTCGATTGACGGGGCCACAATGGCGATGACTCGAGAAACGGGCGTGATAACAAATATTGTTTCCCCCTTCTTGTCAGGGGAAAAGATCGACAAGTACTTGACGTCGTCGACATGCCGTTGTCATCCATCGCCCATCCACCAGCCAAATGCGCCCATTCCAACCCCAGCTTTTTTTTTTTTCCTCTACTCTTTCTGCCCCGCGAATACCACCCTCCAAAAAGCAAGCAAGCAGCAAAATGACCAGCGGCGGCTACACACCCGCATTTCGCGCGCACACACCACCCCCGGATTTCTGACACTCGCCTAGATATGGACCGACCAAACATGGGCTTCCCTTTTTCTCCTTCCTTTGGGTTCCCAAGATTTCTTCACACCACCTTTTTTACCTTTCTATTCTCTCCCGATTTCCGGCTCAGCCCTCATTCGCCAGCCCCGGTTCTGGCGGTGTACATGTACGGTAGGTGGTATGTAGGACGCACGTGTGGTGCTTTGTGCTGCATCTTGGACCGCCTTCTAATTAAACCGGACTGCTTGCTTATCGTGGAGGGCCAGGGGGGGGGGCCAAGCACTCGACCACTCAGCCCACGAAGGGCGGCCGGATTGAGAAATAGATACGCCCATTGTGCGACTCTCCGCGCGTAACGCCTCCCCTTCTTCACCTTCACCGACCATCCCGGCCCGAGACCGAGACCGTGGAGCGGCCCTACGAGCCGGCCGACCTTACCTCGTGTGCACCGTACTTTTTTACCCAGCCGCGGGCTTCCCTTGATCCATCCCCCAACAATTTAATAGGCGGGATTGCCGTGCCTGTGCTGCGTAGACCCGACCTTGGATGCCTCACTCAAACTGGCCCATGGGGTAAAAAGAGGCACAACGCACAAACATGAAGACTGTACGCCCCCAATGCTCGTCCGCCCAATGACGCTGCTTCCCCTTGCCTTTGCCCAAATCCTAAATAGCTGCACCCCTGAACTTGTACGCGTCTAATAGAAGGAAGAGTAAGAGGCTTGGTCTTTGGAGGGGGGACGCGCAACCAGCTCCCTCTCTCCGTCCTACGTGGTTCATCGTCTTTGGATGCAGCAAGACGTCTTGATTGTAAGACGGACGGCCGCTTTGGCCCTGTTATCAAACAAAGCCGCCACAGGGGGGGGAGGGGAACAGGCAAACACTTATCAG